>VDFB02270973.1:0-200586 GCA_007258455.2 Sequoia sempervirens
GTACTCAAGTAATATGGATTGAATAGATGTTGAAAGATATCAGAGTAGTATATGAAGAACCTATTTCCATATACTGTGGCAACTCAAGTGCAATTAACATATCAAAGAATCTAGTGCTACACTCAGACTAAGCATATATCAATCAAGTTTCACATCTTAAGGGAGAAAGTGAATGAGAAAGAAGTTAGTCTGGAGTATGTGCCTACCAAAGAATAGGTTGTATACATTTTTACTAAGCCATTGTTGAAGGATACTTTTGAGTATCTTAGAGGGATGTTAGGGGTGATTACCCCTCTTGATATGAACTAAAGATGCATTTACTTGCACCAATCCATGTGCTTCATAGATATTTCCTGATCTGGATTGATGTTTCTGTGGTTGCTACTCAAGGGGAGTAGTCAGATGTGCAAATATGTGGTTTAGAGCTTGTATGTAGGAAGTTAATGCTTATATTTGTCATTGATGTCAAAGGGGGAGAAGAACAATGTGAAAAATCTTTTTAGGGGGAGAAAAGAAATTGAGGAAAAGATTCATAACCAATGGGGGAGTAAGTGTAGCTATGTTGATGGTATTTTTCACATCATGTGTTGCCATCAATGCCAAAGGGGGATATTGTTGGATGTTGTGGTTGTGTTGTTGATATACGGTTTTCATTGATGTCAACACTATTAACATTATTGTATTGAAGGATGTATATGTCAAGGATATTGAGAAAATTGTTGAAGGAAGAGTTACAGAGTTGTTGGTTGCTAGTGAAAGAGTAAAGGCCTTGAAGGTGTATTGTTATGTACGTTGAAGATCAGTTGTTGCGGACTAACATCCACCGTGGTTTTTCCCCTAACAGGGTTTCCATGTAAAAAATCTTGGTGTTCTTTGTGTTTCTGATGTGGTAATTGTTTGTGTTTATTGTTCATTCATCAGATCTGAGATTAAGTTAAGTTTGAAAAGTTTAATATTTTGTGGCAACTGATTCACACCCCCTCTCAGTTGTTTGTCCTTGTTTTGCCAACATTTTTCTATTTAAAACTAGTTATTAAAGGAGATGTTGAAATATTCATGATTTATTTCAAAACATTTGAAAAAATATATTTTTAGAATCTATGCACAAATTTCCACAAATATCTAGTTCACATCAACTTCAAATTCTTAATGGTTTATCTACTATAGGTCTAAGAAGATGAAGATTCGGTTAAAAATATTGATGTAAATGTCCATCTTGGGAAAAAAGTAAGACACAGTATTGTGATTTCACCCAGTTAACTCCTTTAACCATTGATTCTTGAGTACTTGATGATCATATTCTTCCAATTTTCCATGTATGTAGATTCTTGTGTCCTTGATGGGCAAGACCTTGTTTGGAATTTTTGAAAATGCATCGACAAGGTCAATGTCGAAAACCTTCCATGAAAACCTTTTGAACTTTGGTCTAGGTTTCTTAGAAATTTCAACCATGGTTGGTGTAGCCATTTCTCCCTCAAATTCTTTACAGATGTTTATGGAAATTACTTCTAATGAAAACCCACAAAGTATAGATAGTTGTAAATACCTTTTTCACACTCGACAAAAACTAGGGTTTGATACCAGATGCTTTGAAACACCTTCAAATCTCCTTCAATTCACTTTGCTTTCTTCAAATGTGTAAAAGTGACTTAACATGACTTAAGATTTCACTTTATACTTTACTGATCTACCCTAATTTCACATTTATTGCATTCGATCTCCAAAAATCTGATAAAAACCTCATGGGTACACTGTAAACCCTAAAATGCTCCACAAATCTTCAAATTTGCATATTTTTTGCCAAAATATTTTTTGAAATATTTAGAATGTCATTTTACATCACATATCTTTGTGTCACTGCTTGACACCTCATAAATCAAGGGTTTGTTAGTTTTCTCTATAATTGCTCCCCTAAACCCATTATTGGATTTAGTTTTTAGAAGAATTATCTACACCAGATGGAAAATGTATTTGGTTTGTCCTTCTTCTCAAATTCTTCTTTCTTCTTCTAGATCTTCTCCATTTCCTTCTTAACTTTAGTAGTATCAATTTTATTCATAGGTTTATTCCTTTGTTATGGATTAGACTACCTTCCATATTTACTTCTACAAAATCTTGAAATATGTCCAGGTTTGTTGTAGGTGTAGGACACAACATTTTTCTAAGCAAACTAATTTTGAATTCATCCTTGATCTGCATTGGTTAGTCTTATGTCCAAATGCATTGCATGTGTAGTAGTAACCATAAAAAGATTGAACCATTCTACTAGAATTGAATCTATTCATCATCATTTGAATTTTGCACTTAGTAGCTCTATGTCCAGGTTTCTTACATGCAAAGCATTGTCTAGAAATGAATCCAACCTTCTAAGTCATTCTACTTCTACATTCTATTTCCCTATGACCAAATTTATTACATGAGAAACAAATGCCATTGAAAGATGGGTACCTTTGAGCATTAAGTTGTTTGATAGAAGTCCTTCCAGTATTGCTTCTTTGATTCTTGATTTGTCTACCATTGCCTTGAGTCTTCCTTTGATTTTCAGCCTTGTTAGGGGTCTAATTTTCCTTTGAACTTTGTCCTTCTTCAAGTCCCAAACCACTTTTATCCTTAGAAGGTTTTTGTTCTACAATTAGTTCATCCAGCCTTGTAGAACTTGTTTTGAATTTTTCCTCATGAGCTCTTGCTTTCTTCAAATCTAATCTTAGGGTTACCACTTCTTGTTCAAGCTTGATGCATTCATCAATCTTGCTTTGAATCTCATCTTTTTGACAGTTCTCAATTCTCTTTTTTTCTTCCACTTGCACTTTTAGTCTGGTGATATCCTAATTTGATTTCTTCAACTAATCACTGACTTCTCTATTCCTATCTTTGAACTTCTTGATTTGCTTTCTTAATTTTTTGATGCATTCATTTGCTTCTCTTAGGTTCTCTTTTAGAATTTATTTCTCACTTTCAACTCTATCAAGATCTTCAAGAGCAACATTAAGTTCTTCTTTGCCAATTGTGCAGTCATCTTCTATGTATTCAATTATAGAGATTTCTTCTAGAAGAATAGGACACCTTTTGTTATCCATATGTTCAAACTCCAAGATCTTCCTCAAGCTATTAGGATTTTCAAAAGAATCCAAGCTCTAATACCAATTGTGGAATACCTAAAATATTGAGAGGGGGGTGAATTAGTAATTTATTAAACCATTTAGCTATAAACCATCCAATGATTAAAACACATCTAACTACAATTAAGAATGAATACATGAAAGAGATCACAACACCACATGACACATAAACACCAAGATTTTTATGTGGAAAACCCTAAAAGGGAAAAACCATGGTGAGGATTACCTCACAATATATTATAACTAGTTATAAGATATTACAAGGGCACACTGCCAAGACACACTGTCCTTGAAAGGCTCACAACTTGAAATGATTACAAAATAGAGTGTGTTTCACTGCCAAAAGGTGAACTGATAGAATGCACCTTCCATGTGCCGAATTCAGTTCCAATGAAGATTTGAAAGCAAAATCCTGCACTGCCTTGTTGTCGCTCAACATACACAACAAATTTTTTTTGATATAGATCTTATACATACACATCTACAGGTTCACATAATGTCACACTAACACACATCTTCTTTCATCACATCATGATCTCTACAATATAAAAACGTTCCACGTATATAATATATATATACACCATTACATCCACATACATTAATTAGGTCGGCCTAATTAGATGTACACACACTTAATTAAAAAAAAATCTTGTTGGCTCAAACCAAAATGTGCAAAGCATGAATTAGGTCAACATGGACCTAAAGAAAGATCACTTTAACATCCACAAAACATAGTAATCTTCATACCACTTATTCTTGAGTATGAGGTTGGCCAAAAGAAGACTTGATACAAAAAAGGCTAAGCTGACTAACATCAATCAACCATATGAGCATATGAGTGTGCACCATTTGGAATATGTGTAGAGATGACACCTATAAACCATCTCCCAAAGTTGTAAAGAATGAATCAAAATACTGAAGGGAAGTAGACCAATTAACTCATACTACTTTGAATAGTTAAAAGTAGAAAATTGTATGCTGAACTTTTGTCATTTATATCTTTCAACCCATTCAACCAAAATACTAAAAAATTGTTCATAGATGTACTTAATAGTCCTAAATAACATACTAAAACCGCATAGGACAATCTTTCAACATGAGTAATTCCAAACCAAATTACCAGATCAAGGTAACACAAGAACTGTTTAGTAGATTAGATAAAACTATCAACAAATAGAGTTGACATCAATGACAACACATCAAAGAGTTTATTCTTCATTCTTCCAACAGTTCCCTCATAGTTTGGGAGGTCAAGATTTGGAATTGTTTCTCCACCTTCCATATAGGTCCATTACTACCTTTTTGGAATTATAAAAAAAATATAGCAAACTTCTATAATCTTGAGCACAAAGTAACCATGCTCAAACTTTTCAATAATAAACAACATAGTGAGAGAGCTTTGTGGGCTATTTGCAAAGGTGGAGATCTCTTGCTTGTTTTCTTTCATGGCCCTTACCAAAGATAAAATTGGCTAATATTTTTGTTTACAACTTGAATCAAGGGATGACCTTCCATTTACAAATCCATGTGCATCAAAATTTGACAAAATTATAGAGAAGCATGTCACTATTGACAAGGAACTCATAGCTGAAGGATTGGCCAAGATTTACAAAGAAAAGAATGGAAGTCTATCTAATAGAAAAACCCACTTTTGGAATAATAAAAAAAATATTGTCAATGATGGTGTCACATACACTAAGCATGTTCAAGTTGCCAATGTACATCTAATATCACTCAAATTGCAACTACTGTCCTATACTATGAGCACAATATTGGTTCCTCAAGGTGCACCTCAACCTAATAATCAAAGCAATTCTAAATGCACCTTTACTCCTTTAGAAGAATCACTTGATGTTGTTTTTTGTAAGTTGTTGCAATAAAATGCAGTCACGTATCCAGTCATTAAACCATTAGATGATTCCAAACCTAAGCCTAATTAGTTCAAGGATAATGAGTATTTTGACTATCATAACATGAAGGTCCACTCTACTAACAAGTGTATGAAGCTTATAAATTATGTCCAAGATCTTATTGATAGAGGTGACATAACTTTGGAGGGGACTCAATCCTCTTTGTCTAATTCTCAACTCCAAATATATCAAAATGTATTTCCAAATAATTCTCAAAGGCCCTAGAACCTCCACTGCTAATCCTAGTTTGACTAATGTGGTTGGTTTCATTACTCAAGTGGATCCACATGTGGCTATGACTAGGGTAAAATATAAAGAACTCCAACGTGTTGTAATCACTAGACATGGTAGGATCACTATCTCAGGTCCATCGAACTCATCCACACAAAGCTCCCATTATAACATCTTGGATCACCTTGGGAAGACCCCTTTATAAATATCCATATTAGATCTCTTGAAGTCATCCACTATCCATTAAGAGATCCTAACTAAATATGTATAGGATGCTCATGTACCTATAGATATTGATCCTACACAATTCCAAGCATTAGTGGGACACCTATCCTCCACCTATCAACTAGCCTTTAATCAAAGTTTGATTGGAAAAAGGGATCTAGATCCTAAATCACACTTCTTCCAATTAGGGACATTTAAAAAAAGGTTTAAAATGATCTCAATACCCACTTGGCTACAAATCTCAATTGTAGAGCCAAAATGGTGGATCAAGGTTTTAATCCTTGTGGATTGTGTGTGGATGATTGTTACAATTAATTGATTGAATTTTATGATGCAATGATGTTCCTAGGTTATTTATGAAAATATAGCATATTGTTGAAATTTTAGGAAAACACATAATAGACAAACAAAAACAAATTCCAAAAAAAGAGAGGGTAGACATAGAGGAACTTGACATATAAATTTGGTCCTGAAATAGCTAGATAGGGGTTCTAGGCACCCTAGATTGGATAACAACTACTCAAGATCTGACTTCACACTCCTATTGATCTTGATATATAAGTTCTCTTCTGAGATCACTGTTGGAACTTTGTCTGTTGTTGATAAAATCCACTTTCATTAATTTTACAACTTGTAGGGCTTGAATGCATAAATGAGCAATTAGTCCTCAAGCTTCCTCTAATTTGCTTCAGATCTATAAACCTGCACACATGAAAGAAGGGGAAGGGTAGTGCCATATAGGGGATTGCCTAAGTCAAACCCTGTTTTGGTATTTCTACCTCCACAACAACTATGATGATGTAAAAGAGAGATTACCCTCGGTTGGGCAGAGGATAAATGATAAACACATGATAAAATTAACAAATTGCTACAACTCACCACTTAGATCTGCATTCCTTGATGGATGGAAGCCATGCACTCATCACCTTCAAGGATAAATTGATGCATTTATTTGGAGTTCTGCAAGTGGTAGTACTCGCAAAACAAATAAACATGAAACACGAACAAACTTACATAAAAAAATGATGCATGTCTAACATGATGCTTGATTGAAATAAATGTTATAATTATGCTAATTGTACTCTTAGGATGCTCAATTTTGCTCCATTAAAGTGCTAGGATTCATTAGGATTAAAATAGTGAAAATGATATGTATTTATGTACAATTCTTCTAATTTCTCGAAAATCAAATACTGATAGTTGACAAATAAATTCAAATAATAAAATAATGACATCAACATATTTAAATTTAAGATAAAAAGGTTTGGACAAGGGTGTTGTGTGCCCTAGTATAGGAAGTAATTATGTATTTTTCTAGGGATCAATCCCCCTTCCTACCTCAACAACTCAAACAACTGGTGGTCGAACTACAAATGGAATTGACATCTTGAAAGGCCAATATAAGAAAGGAGACCCGTGATGAGATGATTAAGTAGAATTCCAAGTAGTTTGTGAAAAGATGTGATACCACACAATCTTAGCTTGAGCAACATATCAAATAGATCAAGGATAAAATAAAGGAGGCTAGGGTGACATACCAATTTTACTTACAATTGTTGAATACAACAAAGAACCTCCAAACCAAATCATTCAACAAAAGAACCAAATAGCCCAAGTGACCTATGACCCTTTGCAGGATTCAACCGAAGTGTCAAGGGATCAAGTGGAGAATCAACACCTCCACCTACAATAGCTCCATACTCAAAGGGAGCTATTAAAGGAGAAACTACAATGATTGAGGGAATCCATTAGTAATGAGTTGAGATTCCTGCAAGTCATTTTGAAGGAGGCCAAACAAATAATTGCTAATATTTCAATTCCAAATACTCTCTAGGAGGTATAACATACATTGCATAAATACACAGATAGATGAGCACACTCCTCCAAGCACAGGAAAATTGGACCGCTACATTAGCAAGAATGAAGATTGAATATTAGAACATCCTTCCCAACTAAGCAACATGTCTTGAGGAAAATACATAATTTTAAAAGGGGGATGATGCTAGCAGGTCAAGGGCATAAGAAAAGCATATTGCAGGCTACTAGAAGAGGTCTGTGGTACCAAGGAAAGGACATTAGTTGTTGTTAGGAGTCATGTCCCTTTAAGGGAATACATGGTTATATGCAATGTAGATCATACTTAGATAGATAAGATGAAGATATAAGAGATAAGATATAAATACTTTATCAGAGCATAGACTAAGACCTACCTTTTGTATCTATTATGATATAATATAAAGGGGTATACGGATTACATATGTGTGGGATGGATGTATGAGTTTTTTCTTTTGATATTATGATGTTGTATGTTGTCTACGCCTTCTAGATTCTTACTGTATATGCTTGTTTCTCTTATTGTATCCTCTGGTTATAAACATACTACTCAAGGAGTGTTGGGGTATAGATCTCTGGATTGTACTTACCCCATTTCTCTTTCCAACAATATCCTTGACTCTTTCACACATCCCAACAACTTCTATTGGTATTTTTCTATTTAGTTTTAGTGCTCTATTTATTTTGCTGATTAAGTGAGATTTGTCTTTGTTTGATTAATTATTATAGGTTATTTAATCACATGTCATATATCATTAGTATGTTTAGCACATGAGATATACAACTCGTTATTTGGTATGCAATGATTGTATTTTTAACAATAGATATTTTGCTATAGATTTTTCACTACTAGTATTAGATGTTTTTAGACCAAGGATATTCATGGTGGGTCTAAACTTAATATTTCTCATCATTTCAACAAATAATTCATATCTTCCTATTTTATTTAAGTTTTCAAAGATTAATTTATGCTGATTTTTGAAAAATAGTGGCCACCTTTGACCCCCTTTTGACTCCTAATTTCTATGCACATACTTGAGGGTTAGGATTGATAAATTGAAATGCTTATTTTGGAAATTAAATATAATGGATTAGGATACTTAGCTCTTGAAAAATTGATGGTGAATGATAGCTAGTGTAGTGGAAAACCAATTCATGAATGCTTAGAAATTAATATTCTTGATATATTCATTATCTTGTTATTTTAATAGATGCAAACCTTCCCCTAGAGTGAATCCATGTCTTGCAAGGTTGAACTCAAGCAACTTAAAGGTGACCTAATTTATAGAATCAATCCTATAACACATGGGAGGGATTAAACTAGATAATTTTACATTCCTATGACCTATTTTGCTTCAATCAATACTATTTGAGAATGTGCATGTCTTGATATTATTGTAAAGTACCTTTGGAAAGCTATTGAACTGCAAGGGTCAAGTTCTCCTTAGTTAAGCCCTAATAATCCAACCTTACAACCTTAGGTGAATATTGGTAGATAACAAGAAATAATGAAGTGGCCTAGATACAAATTCTAATGAAAAATACATTATTTTTAATGCTATGAATTAAGTTATTCCAATAATGAATTCTCCTTGAAATTCCTTGATGTTTAAGAATGATTTTTTGTATGTGTTTAAATGTATAAATGAATGGTTTAAATACCAATCAATAACAAATAGTTGCACAAACATTTACCAAGTTGGATCCCAATAGTCAGTGGAAAAGTGCCATAATCAACAATTTACATTTGGCGTTAATTTTGTGTTGTTTAGAATCAAACCTAAGAATCTTGAGATTGACTAAAGACATGAAATATGAGATCTCAACATCAAGAATGGATGCATGTAAGTGTGGGCTAATAATGAGGAAAATACATATGGAAAAATGTACAAATAGGGCAAGGATAAGGTTGAATGTATAAAAGTGGGTGTAAGTGTGTAAATAGAAATGCAAAGGAATCAAAGAAATAACCCAACTTAATACATGAACATATAATTTGTCACTATATAATTATAATAAGACATTATATTAAAATAAACCCAAAATTAAATAGGAGTAACCATGAGTATACAAATATCATCATTATAGTGTTATATTGAATAAAAGTCAAACAAACACAAATTATTAGATACCTAAAAATTTATAATTTTTTAATATTATTACATTTATCTTGTTTTTAATTAATTTAATTTATCTTTTAAAAATCCAAATGCCAATTGAGTCACTTTTAATGAAACTATGGGAAAGGTGATTTGAAAGAGGTGCTAGGTAGTCCTATACAATTTATTGATTTAATATTTTATAGCAATTATGATAAATGATATTATTTAAATATTTAAATCTTTTAAACAATAAAATAAGACTATATAAAGGAGGTAAATAGGAATTTGATAATATTACATTTAAAATGTAGATTGTTTTTAAAATAAATATGTTACTAATTTGGATCATACTCCATGGTTCATCATTAAGAAGAAAAAACCAATAAGCTCTTCCAAAAGATCTAATGCCCACCTCAAGAAGGAATCAAACACAATATGATATAAATTACTATCATGTATTTTTCCATTAACTGTGAAGGATTTTCAAAAAGTTTTAGTGTTCAACTATTGGTCCATTTTTGTTTAATATAAGTTGTATTTTAAATAATTATGTGTTGTTTTTATAACAACAAATAGTTTTTTTGTGTTCAACTATTGGTCCATATGTGTTGAATATAAAATCTAGAGATATCAAAGATTTATGGTTACCAATAGGTATTTGGTCCATTTAGTTGCATATTAATTTTATTTTAAAAAAAATGATATTTTACAAGCAACAAATGGTATTTTTTTTGTTCAACTATTGGGGGTCCCATGATTAAGTTTTGGTTGAATCTTTAAAAAGTCAAATTTTAGACACTTTTCAATAGATGTGCTAATTAGACGAGTTGCATGATGAGTCGCACCTCCAAACCTTAGTTATAGATAGATAAGAGGCCAATCCACATTTCAAAAAAAACAAAGGTTCTACGATATTCCAATCAATCGCTACATGTTGACAAAGTTAGCCTGCAGACTATTAGCCCCTCTCCCCTAGCTACTATCCAAATCATCTATTTTTAAAGAGAAAAGACAACAACAAAATATATATTTACTAGAGACTTCTTGCCAACAACATTTAATCCCAAATAAAAATATTGAATGCATCATGTAATCCTAAATATTAAATATATTTTATTAGACCTTAAAAAATATTTAATGAATTCACGTGATAAATCTAATTGACCATATCTCTCTAAACTATGACCCTAATCGTAACATCCACGATTCTAATTGATCATCGTGTGGGCGGCAAATGAAGTGGATCCTGGGGATCTGTTACCTTTTACCCATTCTTTCTGATAAGCTAAACCCTAAGACAAATCCCAATTAAAGCCAGAAAGCCAAATCCCAATTGAAGGAAATAGTAAATGGCGTACTGGAAGGAGAAGGGCAAGAAGCAGCTTCTTGTCACAATAATGATGGTTTCTTGTCACAATAATGATGGTTTCCCTGGTCAATTCAGGGGAGGCAGGGGTTTGCAGTCCTCCATTGTTTGTCTTCGGAGCGTCCGTGTTAGACGTGGGAGAGAATCAGGCGGCCAGGCCAGGGCGGGAAGCCTCTGAGTTCCCTCCTTACGGACTTGATTATTTTGGCCGTCCGGCCGCTCGCTTCAGTAACGGCCGTCTGCTCATCGACTTCATTTGTGAGAATTTCCTCTCATTATAAGCCTTTCATCACGGAATTCGCAGGTCCGAATATTTTGTTAATGCGTTGAAATTGTGCAGGTCAGGGTTTGGGGTATAGGCTGCTGGATCCATATCTCAGATCGGTGGGGTCCAATTTTAAGCATGGCGTAAACTTTGCATCGTCGGGAGCCACTCTTGACAATTCAACTCTGTTTTCGCTCTCTGTTCAGATCGATCAGTTTCGTTTCTTCAAAGCTGCTGCGTTAGCTCTCAGTCATACAGGTCAGTTTTCATATTACTTTACATTTCCTAAGAACTGTGTAAATGAACGCCAATCCACATCTTACATTTTTCTGGTTATTTGAGCAAACCGGGCCAATTTTGCTAGCCTTCACTGATGTATTTAATTAAGATTTATATTCACGCGGCCCATTAGTTGACAGAGCTGAAGTAGCTTTCTTTCTGTCAACTGACGGGTTTCTTTCTGTCCATCTATAAATCTTACATTTTTCTGGTTATTTGAGCAAACCGGCCAATTTTGCTAGCGTTCACTGATGTATTTAATTAAGATTTATATTCACACGGCTCATTAGTTGACAGAGATGAAGTAGCTTTCTTTCTGTCAATTGCCGGGTTTCTTTCTGTCCATCTATAAACTAGTGGCTAAAGTATTTAAATTGCATGTCAAAGATATTAGATTTCCATAGTTCGTAATTATAAGAGTGTCGTCTGTGGATTAAACTGTGTGTATGTTTTTGGGTCAACATCATTGTATTTGTAGGATGGACAAAGTTGTTTATTGCAATTAAATAGTTCTATTGCAAAAACAAGAGGCGTTAGGGGCAGCTGGGTTAGCTGGTAGTAACCAGCTTGACCCTCATTTGGGGAAGTATGACAATTTATTAGTTGATTATAATATGATTTATTTTCTCAAAGTTATTCAGAGTTATTTTTATTTATTATAGAAAAGTAGGGTTTTTGAATTCATAGCTTGGCGGATTGTATGACATATCATCATCCTCATCAATTAGGTTACAATTTATTTATATTAATTTCACTCAAAAACGTATAATTCTTCAGGGTAGATTTTACTCAAACAAGAAGAAATTGCACTTTCAAGATTCCTTAAAGATGTCATTATTTTCAAACTTAACTCTAAACAGTTAAATAAAAGCATACATGAATAAAAATATTTCTTAATACTTGGACCATATTTGAACATTATATACTAAAGCTTAGACATCAAATGAAACATTAATAGGACAAGGTACATAAGGCCACACAAGGCTCAAAAAAAGGAAAAGCTCAAAGACAACAATTATCATGGCTACAAAAAGGAAAAGAGAGGGCACTCAACTTTGATCACTTATGATCCTATTACTTGACCCTATATCCTTCACATGCACAAGTCTCTAAAGGTAGTAAGCCTAAACATGGCTCACTTTCAATTAAGAGAGTTTGTCCAAGATGAAGCTGGTGACATATGCGATCCTATGTGATCAAACTAACCAACACTACCCTTTAGGAGGGAATCTTTAACAAGATCCTAGCCACATATGAAAGAAAAGATGACATCACACTCTAAACTACTCTAGTCAACTACATGGTTCATATCATCCACCAATGCCTAGAGCTAATTCTTATTTATGCAAAAGCTTATGTACCCAAGAATATAACTATTAAGAGGAAAGGGGGGAGGGGAGGGGGGTGCATATCAAATAGAATTGCAAAATCTAGTGGTGAGGAAGTGAGCAAAATGCTAGAGATTCAATTTGACCACCTCCACATCAATCTTGAAGACATGGTCTTCTAGGACATTGATGTTGTAGATAAAATTAAATTCTTGAATGAGACATTTTTCATCCTCTCCAATAGTTGATTAAGTTCCATGTTCCCTTGGATGCATTCCATATATGACATAATAGACTTATGCGACATTCCAGTCATTTTTTTTTGTTATGAGGATGTTCAAGAGTCTACAAAGAGCAATTATTTGTAGCTTGTAAGATAAAAATACTTCTAAGAGTGTATCCAAGAAGATAGATTTCTCTAAGTCTCAGAAAATTAGATCCATGAATTGTCAAACTTCTTTAATAGCAAGGTCTTCAAGTTTCTCTCCTTCCTCTTATTGGCACCTCATTTTTATGTGTCACATATTTTCTTTGTTATGCTCCAAAAGTTGTGTATTTGACCCTATCCACCCTTTGTTGATAATTGATTTCAAAAATCTTTGGTTGGGTCCCCTATGTTGAGTAATTATTTAAGGGTAATAATTCAAAGTGTCCTTAGTAAAATTTGTTAGAGGGAACTTTTGTGGTTAATGCCTTATAATTTGGCCTTTCTTCAAATGGTTTTAAGCAATTTTGAGATTTCAAAGTTGGTCATCATAGCATGCCTATTGGATTTGTCATCTTTGGCATGCTTTTCTCCACAACTCCCCTTTTCCCCTCAAATTTCCTTTTTCTTAAATTTTAGAATTCTAGGTTTGGTCCTCCATACGTCCTTCCCTCAAAAGTCCCATTTTCCCCCAAAATCCAACTTTTCATATTTCGAGATTTCAAACTTGGTCATCTGAACATTGGACTTTCCTTGCTAGATATGCCAAGTCTCAAATTTTCACTATTCAAACAAAAAAAACTTTACCTACCTTATTGCTTAACCCTAGACACCATTAATGGTCTCAAAATTGACATTATTCAACATATGAAGGCTCCTAGATGCCCCTTGTTACTTGCGAGCCCCTCTAAGGAATGAGTGATGTACAAAAGCATATGGTTGTGAATGTAAAAGGAATGGTTTCAAGTGTATGGCCATGTGAAGGTGATACAAGCAAGCATGGGAGACCTGTATGTAATTAAAAACAACCATGGTTCTTTCCCCAAGTTCTCTTGATGCTATTGAAAAATATATTTTCTAGATTTACCTAGAAGGGGGAGGATGGAAAGAAGAAGAGAAAGAGGAATTGCGAAACTAGCATGATAGTGATATTCATAGGAAGCCTTTCAAATTCTAGTTCTAGGTAAAGGTATTTTGGTATTATAATTATATGGGTTATTCCAAATTTTTAATACATTTCTAACCTTTGTAGATTAAATGATTAAACATAGAATTGACTTTAGTTGACTGTCTCCTTGTGTATGGTATACATTTCTTGGAAATATGAGTCATTTAGTTGATTACAAAAATGACTATAAAATCCTTGCAAAGCCTTTGTAAAGTATCTTTTCAAAATAATAATAATAAAATGTATGGATATGCTTATGGATTACGAAGTACACTCATTTAATATTTTGCAACCATTTATTATTTTTAATGCATATGTGGAGCCCAACTCTCTTGTGCATTTTGAAAGACATAGTCTTTTGTGGTATCTTGCTTAAGGTATCACCATTGGTTTTAGTTATTATATATTTTTTTATAAACTCAAAGACATTTCCCAATTGGATAAAGGCATTACTATGTTATTGGCTCCATCTCCCCATCATCTTGACACATTCAAAAATATATTAATATAAACATTTTCAGTTTTATATATTCTAGCATGTTTCATTACCATGTATGAATGCATATAACAATATAATGGGTTGTTATAAAACACATTCTTAGACACTCATATGAAAGATCATCTACTTTAATAAGATGTGTAACCTTGAGTTCCTTAAACCAACATATATGCATGAAGTAACAATTGAAATAGAGTGCACTATGCAAAAAGAATGGTTTGTGTTAGGGCGAGTGTTTTTCTTTTGTGGTGATATTTGTTGTAACATCTTAGGAAAAGCCCCTTGGTTTGGTAGGGCTAGAAATGAAAGAGCTCTTACTTACCTTAGTAATTGGTTGTTAGTTTTCTAGCTTGAATACATGATTTGTGGTATTTTTCCCAGGTTTGACGCCTAAGTGGCACCTGGGACACAATCCAACCTTAAGGGATCTAGGATCTACCATTTAAATCGCTAACAAAATAGTGTCATCGTTTGGAACATCTTGTTGGCATAATTTGGTAGGTTGCCAACTCAAGAACACATTAATGTGTTGAGATCGATTTGGAGATTTTACTAGTGAGGATCTAAAAAAATTTAGCCTTGGTGGTTTTTTCTACTCCAAGGATTTTCTCATGTTATGAGGTGACAACTCTATTATCTTAGATTAAATTTTTTGTTGCTGGCCTATGTTTATTGGTGATGTTACAAGTCTTACTTCATTTTAATAGACCAGTCGATTAAAGTACACAAAAGTGTTCTTCTTTCTTTCTCTCCTAAGCATGATTTTGTTATTCAAAGATATATCTTTATGGAAAGATTGTAGTTATGTTCCAACATGAATAATGCTTTATTATCACGAGTCTTATTACTTTGATGATACTTCATCTAAATGTACAAATGGTTGTGTAATTAAAATTAAAATTGTGTTTGTTGCCTATTCTTTTATTCCATTTGCTTAGGAGCTTTCCAATCTAGTAAGCCATCTATGCATGATTGAACTTGATAGTGGGAAATTCCATTATCAATTTGCATCTAGAAGGTCCCATCCTATTATTGCAAAAACATTTAATGATGAACAAGATGACTTCATTGTTAATTTCATTGAGTTAGATTCACATGTTTATGACTGTACCCCTTCTTACCAAAGTTTGGAATTCCCCAAAAGATAGGATTGAGAATCAATTTTTTTAATTTTCACAATAGTTTGTTATTGCTAATATAGTCTCTCATATGTGTGTGGGTTTGTTAAAAATGTACTCATAAGAATGTATCGTGATGCCTTCTATCCTAGTTTAGGTTTGCTTCCCCCAAATTATAAACCAAATATTTGGAACATGCTTCTAGGATGGGCCAATAGTGTTCAATTAACACTTGCAATTGAGACTCTATCTCCAATTGTTGATGGGGATATGACCATTCCTAATAGTCAGATTGATGGGTCGGCTTCAATGTGTGACAATGATATTATTGTTGAGGATGTAGGTAAGGAAGTTGAAGTGCAATAACTTTGTTTTTAATTTGATGTTCTTGTTTTGTTGACCCCGAAGATGATGAGGCTTGCACTCTCCTTGTTGCAAGCGAGAAAAATGATTGTGAATGTGTGCATGATTCAATTACTTTCAACCATGAAGATTTTGACATGAAAGAGTTTTTAGAACATGGTTTAAAGCAACTTTCTTTTGCCAATAAGGATTATGTTTAGGACACAATTTTGAGCTCATAAGTTGAGCATACAAGTATTGAAGTTGTATGTCTTCAAGTAGATCAACTTGTTGTTTTGTAGGGAAAAAAATGAACAAATTATTAATTATTTTCTTAGAAACAATATTTTGTAGTATGTTGTGTTGAAGAATGTAAACGAAGGGGCAATTTGAAGATTGTGAGTCTTCACATGAAGTTCCTCAAGCTTTTGAATTATATGTAGAAGGTAAAAAATCATATGGGAACCATATTTATGATTCAAATATGTAGAAACCATCAATATTTGTGGTATAGTTAGGTTGTCACATTTACATGTTTTAGCCCAACTTGTCGTTTTATCTGCACACAATGCATTATAGGTTGATGTTCAAGAAGACATTTTTTCCATGTTGATTTATGTGTAGGTCAAGATGTGCTTCATGCTACTAAGGAGATTGTGGGTATATTTTGTCATATGGTTGAGGATGGGAATGGATCTTAACACTTGTGGTTTCCATGTTAACATGACATTATTTTTCACTTCTAGTATGATGACCAAAGCACTACTAGTTTACATGAACATGCATAGAAGAATCAATATTTGTTATAGCTTAGAAATCAATGCAAAATTGGTTAGAAATGAATCATAATCCTTTGAATTCTGCAATTGCACTTTCTTTAAGTAGAGATAAATAATTTCCAAATGAGGAGGGTAGTGCTTAATATTATGAAGACAACACTGACCAATTTGATGAATTTGTCTATGATCAAGTAAAGGATGCGGTTGGTTGCGAGACAATCTTTCTCTAAATGATCAAATTATATAATGTGAAGGAAATGTTGATTCACAACAGTATCAACTTTCCACTCATTACTTTGAGCATTTGAAATATCCTATGCAACAAAGTTACAAGAAAACAAGGCCATTGGAATGAATACATTAGGACCCTCATTGATGTAGTAGTTACACAAGTCTAAAATAGTTATCAACTGGGGAATATGTATGCCCTAGTGTAGATACAACAAGTTGATAAAGAAAACGTAACAATTCCAAAGATTAATGTTGTAAATAGAAGTTGAGTGCTAACGATAATCACAACATCCTAACCAAGAAGGTTGTAGACAAGAGCAAAAATACATAACAAAAACAATTAAAGAACAAATCCATGCAAAAGGTCCAAAGCCAACTAGTGCAAAACAGTATTGATATTCATAAAGAAAAGGTTGCCAATATCAAGGAATTTGAAAGTGGCTGAGTGATCCCCTTGATCCACACATCTATAGGTGTTCAAGCCAAGAAAGAGGTAAGAGGTAATGTTGTTATTTTTTCTTCAAATCAAGGGGGGGCTTGCATTCTTGATGCAAATGAGATAATCATAGCATTGGGTGTGCCTTTTTCAACTTATACTTTGATTGACGTTGGACAAATCTTGAGCCAAGTAAAGATTTGATATGTATGTATGTATGTATGCATGCATGCATATATGTATGTATGTATATACATATACATACATATGCATATATATACTTATCCTTGTAACAAAAGATGAATGTCAAATGATGGTAAAACCCTCAAAATCAACTTTATGCTTTTTTTGGGTATTTACAATTGTGCCCTTATGTCATAAATCCATCTAAATGATTTGCTTGTTGAATCAACCACATCCAAGATTTGATTTTCTTGCACTAATAGAATCCTTTAACATCATAAATGCTTGCACACAACCAAGATATAAAGAAATAAATACCATAATACAATATTAAGGCATATCTCAAAGTAAATTGTATGTATTTTGTAGCCAAAGAATAATTTCAAATGATTTATAACTCTCTTCTATAAATCAAATATTTGGAGATTTGAAAAGACAATATCAACACAAAATAATTAGTGCATAATAAGTAAATGTGCTACCTCAGTTACCTAGAGTAAAATACAAAGAAGAATTTTTTTGCATCATAAATTTTACATTTGAGAAAAATATGCATTAACACACAGTGTTTTCTTACCTTGTAAACTGCAATCACACCTTCATGCTTTAGATAATTTACTTTAATCTACATTAACACTTGTCAAACAAAATACAAATTTCGTTCTTTAAAAGATGAAGAATATATACAATCCGACACATATCAAACATAAAAAATGTCTATCATATGATAAGACTTCCCACATTTATGAAAGGAATATGGGTATGTGGAAAAACTTCCTACACCAATCTGTTAGAGGAGGGAATATGCAATTTTTCTAAAACTTCAAACCTTTATTTAGTTACAATAAAGAAGATGCACATAGCAGGTAAACATAAACAACATAGGTATACGAAAAACGCATAACTCTAGATGTACGTGGGAAAACCCTTTTGGAAAAAAACCCACACTCCAAATACACAACTCAATTTGTATTATTCAGAAACAAAGATTACAATATAATATCATAGAAATTCTCTTTAAGAGTCTCACACTACGAGAATCTAGAGCAATTCTGGGAACATAAAAACATCTTAGCAATTCTTCAACCTGTCATACTGAAAATGTACTAAGGCATCAATTATTTATAACACTCCAACATGAAGAGAGGGTGCCAAAATATGCCAAAACCAAAACTCCCTCCTAGGATGTATACATGAGTCCATTATGGCATATTGTCATAGTCAGAACCCATAAATTGTGGCTTTTTCTAAATCCAACACTTGTCTCCTCAAAATTAGCTTCCACTTAACATGCAAGGCACCTGTACCAAGGAACTACCAAATACCCACTTGGGCACCACCATAAATGCAGCTTGACTATCATAGTGTGACATAGAAACTATCGTACATAACTTTTACAACTGTCATAACCTATCATAGCAAGTTGTCATAGTTTGTCATAGCCATGACATAGCAACTAATGACAAAAGCCACCAAGTTAGCCACAAAAATAGGACCTCTAAAGTGGGATGTCTACCTCCACAATTTTATCTTACAAATTGCACATGTCACTTTTCATGTAAGATGCCACCTCATCGATAGGTCCCACAAAGTGACAACACATTTGGTAGGCAATAAACTTAGGAAATAATTAAATAATTACTGAATAATAATTTAAATGGTAAGACTCAAAGGTTGAGACAACTTAATCCTAACATTCTCCCACTTGTCGAAGACATGTCAAGAGTCATCTGCAATCAACATCTTAGGTCCATGAGGCCTATGAAAGCAAAACACTATCTAAACTTCTTTGTACTTATTGGCTTTGACAATGTATTTGCAACATTCGTTAGGGTATCGACCTTCTCCAATTTAACCTTCCCATCTTCCACCATATTGCAAACAAAATAAAGTTGCACATCATATGCTTTTTTTCTTGTATGGAAATTAGGATTCTTTTCCAAGAAAATGGCACTCTGACTGGCACAACAAATAATGGTCTGTCATGTGTCAAGCCCAACATCTAAACACAGTCGCTTAAGCCAAATGGCTTCCTTACAAGCATGAGTAGTTACCATGTACTCTACTTTTGTCATGGACAAAATGACTATAGCTTGTTGCTTACTCATCCAACTAATGACACCACCAAACATCACGAATACATATCCATTCGTGGATCCTCTACTATTAATATTTCCTACCCAATCATAATCCACAAACCCATGACACAAATTGAATGTCAAGGTATAGTAGGATAACCATGAAAACATAAGGCATACTGAGACCACAAGTATTTGAACACTCTCTTAACTACATCCCAATGCGCCCATCTAGGATTAGCCATAAATTGACTTAGGACTCCCACTACTTGAGAATGTCTGGCCTTGTATAGACAATAACATACATCTTGAGCTGCTTACAACATTAGCATAGGGTACTCTGGTCATGTCCTCCTCAGAAGGAGACTTTGGACAATCCTCATAGAAATATTTGTCCCTTGTAACACAAGAACACCTAACTATTTGCAAGTTGTCATGATGAATCTCTCCAAAACTGAATTCACATACTTACTTTGGCTTAACCAAAGCTTTTTGTTAGCTCTGTCTCTTTTGATCCCCTTCCCTAGGATATATCGTGCTATGCCTAAATCTTTCGTTTCAAACTGTGATGACAACTGAGACTTCATATCTGAAATCAAACTTGTATCTTTCCCAAAAAATAACATATCATCAACGTACAATGCAATGATGAGAATATGATCATTAATAGTTTTGTAGTAAACATAATGATTAGATTTAGATCTCAAAAATCTCAAACTCAACACAAATGTGTCAAATTTCTAGTACCACATCCGAGGAGATTGCTTAAGACCATATAAAGTTTTTTTTCAACTTGCATACCAAGTTTGAATCCAAATTATTGACTTTGAATGGAGTGCTCCAACAACTAACAAGGCATTACTTTCTATTTCTATTCTTAGTCCTTAGTCTCTTTGATGTGCATCTTTCAAATGGGATTTTCTTTCATTGCCTTAGATTTTTGAATCTTGGATGTTCTTGGGGGATATTTTGTTAGTGTTTAAGGGTTCTTCTATAAATTAAGGGCTTTATGCTCAAGTGTAACCCAAATATTACGTTGTGGACATGAACTCAATGAGCCTTGAATGTAATTTAATTTCTCATTTTTGTTGCAATCAAGCCTAGAAGAACCTTTGTGTATGTCTCGAAAGATATCAAGATTTTCATCTATGTAATTTTATAAAAATATCTTGAGATATTTAATATAAGAAATTGAGATTCTTGCAATCGTAATTCTTGAAGTTGTTTATGGATACATTATCTATTTCACTTGTGTAATCGTGATTTACTGAAATTTTTGGTTATTAATATTTAGTGTGTTTAGTAATTTTATGAAATATCAACAAGGAGACATCCATTTTAGTGCACCAACCTTTTGTTTTTATTCATTTTAAATTAGCATCTCTCCTCTTTTCCTTTTTAGAATTAGGCTAAGCTAGAATAGACAAGGAGTTGACCTTTTCATATTAAATATTGTCTTATAAATTGGTCTTTCATTTGTTAAGAATTTCATGCTTTATGTCCTATGTGGAGAAAGTTGTTTGAAAGACAAATTTAGGCATCAATAGTTACTTTTAATTCTTGGATTTGATTCATGTTATGCAATGAATTTTTTAATAAACATGAGTTGTATTTTGGCATGCTTGTGATTGATCACATATGAAAAATGGTTTTAACTAAATTTGTCTAAACATGTTTCTTTCTTTCTCTACCATTGCTATTCTTAATTTATTTTATTTAAAGTAGAGCTAGAATAAGAGAAGATTAATTAGTTAGTGTATATTATAGTTAATTTGGTTTATTTTTGCTACACTAGTTTCAAACTTCATGGGCCAATACAAACATGAATAGAACTAGTGAAAGCATTGCTAAGTAATTAGGCTTGAATTAGACTGAATTATACCAAATAAATATCCTAACGAAATTAAGGAAAACCATCTTTAAGGATTGGACAAACCTAAACCATGGGAGAAACAATATCATTGTATTAGACCTAATAGAAATGAAAGCATATATCATAATTGGAAGGCATGTTCCTCATGGAATCAATAATCCTAAATAGTAAAACTTCATACTATTAATAAGCAACCAAGTAGTTTATTCTAGCATCCCTTCAAGTGTAGAATCTAGGTGCTTAGATTTATCCATATGATCATTATCCTTAGGAATTCAAGCCTTTTAGGAATTTAGGGTTCGTTTTGAAGAAGAATGTGCTTTTCTATGACTCATTCTTGGTGTATTGAAATTCACATCGACATGGGGTGGGAAAATTGTATGGTCATATGGTCTTTGATCAAAGCTCCCTTCCAATCAACACACCCTATATTAGCGTGCAAGTAGTTGCACATTTTTTCTTGTGACCTAATAGTTGGACACTTAATGGTAATTCCAATTTTATATGGCATAATAAATTGTTTGATTAGGTTTTAGGCTCAATAAGTGCACCAAAAGTGACCAATTAATTGTGTAGCATCGTAAATTGTCACTCATGACAATTTCACACTATGTTTTGCTCCCCTTTAAGGTATTGGACCTAACTAAGCATTCAACTTCCTAGATTATGCATTCCACAACTTATTTTAAATATTTTATGACAATTTGCAAGCATAAAACAAATGCTCTCATTTAATACTTTGTTGTTGACTTTTAAACTTCCTAAAAATAAGTGTGGGACATTGGTGCCTGGGGCACCTATGTCCCCCTATTTTGGCTTCAAATTCAAATATGTTGGTTATGACACTTTATTATTTGAAATTCAAATACTTAAAGTTGGCTGTCGAGATTTAGTTTTCGAGAAATTAAATAAATTCCTATAAATAACTAGTTATTGCATCATTTCAAATTGAACACACATTCATGAGCAAATACTATTGTCAAGAGCATTCAAGTGCAACATTTCTGAGAATTATTACAACAATTCAAGATCCATCATCATGTCCAAGTTTATGTGTGTTCATGTTGCTTTGTGAAGGCTAACATTGGTGTAAGTCTCCAAGCATTCTTTCAAATCTATGAAGCAAGATCCAAGATCCTTGAAGTGATGTGTGTGACTTTAGTCCTTCAAGGAAGCCATTGAAGGGTGGTGAGTTGTAACATTAGGTTCATTCATCATTTCCTTCCTTTCCTTTATCTACTTATCATTGACATTGCCATTGTGGAAGTGGAAACACTTACATAGGGTTTGACTGAGGCAAACCCCTAAAATGGCACAACATTTTCTCTTTTTGTGAATGTGCAGGTTATAAGTTGAAGTGGATCAAAGGAAGTTTGAAGACACTTTTTTCATTGTTGCATTCGTAACTCTAAGCCTTGACAACCCACAAAAAGTCAATTACTGAAATATCTAGAAGCGATCTAGATAGTTTGCAAGTGGGAAACAAAACTACAAATTCAACATCAAAGGACTACAAAAACAGATCCGAAAAATCCCTAGTAGGATAGTGGCACCCTTGGTACCAATGTATAGACAATTTCTACTGAAATTTATATCATAGGTGCACAATTTCCTCTGTGATATTCCAAATATGTTGTTTTTGCATAATTTAGTGATAATTTGCATCATTAGGACAATTAGATCATTGCATTTCATAACTAGGTCATTTCGATATTTGGTCCAAGGCAGGTTGACTCACCTTTTAGTTTGTAAGTCAATCTCATACCTTGTCCAAATCCATCAATCTCCATTCCATCCTTGTATTCATCCATTCCATTCTCATAACTCCATGGAACATTTTGTGAAAAGTGTCAAATCTCTAAAGGTTTCCCTTTGTCATCGTTTCATTTTGGTGAACCCGACTTGTTAACATTATATACATTCTAAAAATTCACCTTAGATTTAGGTTTTGCATATCATTTTGTTGTATTTTTCATCCTTTTTTTTAATCATAAAAAAGCAATAAAAATCCAAAAAATTACATTCATATTGCATTGATAGCGTTTGTTTAAGTCATTTTAGCTTAGATCTACAATTAAAATTGCATTTAAAGTTACGTTAGGTTATCTAAACCTAAAAACAAAATAAAAAGTGCCATTTGCATCCATCTAGGTGTCTTGCAGATTGTTAAGAAAGCAAAAAAATTAATAGTTCTATTTCAAGCTTGCATCAAATAATCATTTGAAGAATCTTGCATCTTCATATCAGTTAATTAGTTCATCCTTGATTTGAAAATTGCATTCAAAATTTTTCATTCATCATTCATGCATTTGCATATTTGCATTTTCATTTATATAATCATAAAATCTCTAAAATTTGGAAAAATATTCACTGTCAAAAATATTTGCTCACAGAATTGGGAACATTAAACAATAGTCAACACACTCAAACTTTGAATTTTCAAACACCCTATCTAGGACATAGGTGCCCTAGGCACCTCTGACCTAGATTTTGTGCCTGAAATTTGCATCACATCTCTATCTTTGTGTTCTCTATTGCATTTTGGTATCTAAATTATGTTTATATATTTCCAAACTAGTATTTGCTTTCAACATTGTTGTATGTTCGCATTCCTCAAATCACAATCGTAAAATTAGTAAAATTTGGAAAATAATTCAGTGTTATACTTGTCTGCAACCACTCATACAAACCTTAAACAACATAACAGACAATCAAACTTGTAGTTCTGTAAAATCTTGCCTAGGGCATAGGTGCCTTAGGTGCCCCTATCCTATCTTTTATGGTACAAATTTTTGTAGCAAACATTTCTTAGAATTATTTGTCCGGATCTATGCTATGATTTCTAGGTACTTGTTGCATAATAGCTTGAACCTTAGTAAAGTCATTATATCACCATGGTGGCTCAATGCTTTGGTAAGTTTGTGACCTCTTTGAAATCTTTGGTTGATGTTTCAAGTTGCGTGTTTGGTGATTAATTTATGATATTCATGATCCTTAACATACCAATGCATGTCCTTGTGAGGTGGATATCTTGGGACAAGATGAGCATAACACACATGAGTTCATACAAAATTCTTTGCGTAACCTTGAGAACAATGCAACTTTTTATCCTTCAATGCAATACCCTACTACCCAATATCAACATCCTACCATGCCACCTCTTGAAATGTTCACTCTTTTACATCCCAAAAGTGAGTCACAAAGCATATGCCAACCACTGTATATGGAAGCACATATCAATAACAATCACAAGGAAAGTACATCAACCAACCCTCCATCATTGAGCATAAAGTTACCAATACAATAATTGACTTGGAACACACTTATGGAAAAGGCTTTAGGATTTTGAGTCAACAAGGATGTGACATTAGGAGTGAACATGAAGTTGATTCTCTTTTAGAACAAATACCATCTGAAGATGCCAAAGGACTTGGTTACCAAGATCCTCCACCTTCATCCCAAAATGTTGGTCAACAAATTAAGAAACACACAATCCGTGATCCTCTCAAGCAATTACATTCCTTATATCATGAATCCAAGACTGAGCATGCATTGACTACACTTTTTCACTTGGGTATAATTAAATTTCCACCTGAATTTCGCTGAAGAACCAATAAGCAAAAGGATACCAATGGACCTTATTGTGCATATCATAGAATATTTGGACATCATACAAATGATTGTCATGATTTATAGAAAAAATTAAGAGAATTTGATTCTTATTGGGATCAAATTGAGCATAAAATTAATTAGCATTCATTGCTCTTTGCTCCTTGCCATGTGGTAGTTGTAGTATCACAACATGCTCACTACCATTCATGAGGGTATAAACTTGGCTTTATGCAGTCATCTTTTATTTTGCAAGAAATAGTATATCATAAATTCATGCTCGCCTTTGGATCTACAATTGGGGGGAAAAGGGTTAAGTAGAATTATGTTAGGAGCATTCCTTCTAGCAAGGGATCCCTCTATTTCTCCTGAAAACGTTAGTGTAGTAAGTACACTAACATTTAAGGGGGGGCATATGGTCCCCTGCTTGTTATTTGCATAGTCCCTTCTTAGTGAAGATAACACACATCTCCTAGGAAGTGTGACTTTGTTTGTCAAAGTGTGGCTTTCTTGATTTATGTTAGTTTCTCCTTTGTGGTGATATTAGGCTTGATGTCCCATAAGAGTGTGACTTTTCTTGGCATGTGACATTCCTCTTGGTGGTAATCCTATGTTTAGTATTCCCTAAGATGTGAATCTTTTATTCCTCGGCTAGTCCTCTTTTGGTGGCGATATCAAGTGTGATATTCTCTAAGGTGTGACCTTTCATATATTAAGCAAATCTCCTTTGATTGCTTTTTATTGTTACCTTTTTTAGTGATGTTATTACAACATCCCTTGAGGTATTGGCATTGTCTTTTACGTTGTATTTCATGGAACCTAGCATAATACAACTTGCTAGCCATGTTCAACCCTTTTATTTTTATGGAACCTAGCATAATACAACTTGCTAGCTATATTCAACCATTTTATTTTCATGGAACCTAGCATAATACAACTTGTTAGCCATGTCACAATATTTGGCATCACTTTGTTCACAGGGGTTGAACTTGGTGATTTTGATAATTTTTGTAGCACTTTATCAAGGTTATTAAGGAGTATAACTTTTGGTATAGTTATGAGCACACCTTGTAGACCTAGTGTATGTTTATCATTTTGCTATATGTTTTGGGGGCTCACCTAGTGAATATTGGACTTCACTAGCTTGTGTGTCTTCCGTGTTTATGTTTCACCTAGAAAATATTAGACTTTGCTACTATGTCAGTCATAAATATTTTTGTATGACCGCTAGCATAATACAACTTGTTAGCCCACACCTCTTTTTCCTTTTTCTTTGCATTTACTTTTGACATTGTATGTTTGTGTATCTTGTCTTGTTGTGTACAATGCGTGCGTCTTCCTTTGCACCTATGCTGGTTTTCCATGGGATCTTGGATCCTGTGAGCTTGACCACCTCTTGATCCTTAATCCTATATCTTCAACATTTGTACAATTGGACCCCTCTTAACATATATTTCTCTACTTTAGTGTGAGTATGAACGTAAGTTCATTCTTTCACTAAAGTGGGCGCCAAATGTAGCATCGTAAATTGTCACCCATGACAATTTCACTATATGTTTTGCTCCCATTTAAGGTATTGGACCTAACTAAGCATTCAACTTCCTAAATTATGCATTCCACAACTTATTTTAAATATTTACAATAATTTGCAAGCATAAAACAAATGCTCTCATTTAATACTTTGTTGTTGACTTTTAAACTTCCTAAAAATAAGTGTGGGACACTGGTGCCTAGGGCACCTATGCCTCCCTATTTTGGCTTCAAATTCAAATGTCGGTTGTGACACTTTATTATTTGAAATTCAAATACTTAAAGTTGGTTGTCGGGATTTAATTTTCGGGAAATTGAATAATGCCTATAAATCCCTAGTTATTGCATCATTTCAAATTGAACACACATTCTGAGCAAATACTATTGTCAAGAGCATTCAAGAGAAACATTTTTGAGCATTATTACAACAATTCAAGATCCAACATCATGTCCAAGTTTATGTGTGTTATGTTGCTTTGTGAAGGCTAACATTGTTGTAGATCTCCAAGCATTCACATATTCTTTCAAATATATGAAGCAAGATCCAAGATCCTTGAAGTGATGTGTGTGACTTTAGTCCTTCAAGGAAGCCATTGAAGGGTGGTGAGTTGTAACATTGGGTTCATTCATCATTTCCTTCCTTTCCTTTATTAGTTTATCATTGACATTGCCATTGTGGAAGTGGAAACACTTACATAGGTTTTGACTAAGGCAATCCCTTAAAATGACAACATTTTCCCTCTTTGTGAATGTGCAGGTTACAGGTTGAAGAGGATCAAAGGAATTTTCAAGACACTTTGTTCATTTTTTCATTTAAAACTCTAAGCCTTAACAACCCACATAAAGTCAATTACAAAATATTCAGAAGCAATCTGGATAGTTTGCAAGCAGGTAACGAAAGTATAGATCTGACATTAGAGGATTGCAAAAATAGATGTGAAAAAGCCCTAGTAGGACAGTGGTGTCCTTGACACCAACATCCCGATGATTTCTGCTAAGATTTATATCACAAGTGCACAATGTCCTCCCCTTTCTGTTTCTGGTGTTTGATTTGCTCTATGATATTCCAAATTTGTTATTTTTGCATAAAAGTGATAATTTGCACCATTAGGACAATTATATCATTGCATTTCATAATTAGGTCGTTTCCAGATTTGGCCCAGGGTAGGTTGACTCACCTTTCAAGTTTTAAGTCAATCTCCATTCCATCCTTGCATTCATCTATTCCATTCTCATAACCCCTTGAAAGATTTTTAGAAAGGTGTCAAATCACTCAAGGTTTCCCTTTCCCATTGTTTCAAAGTGCTACTACCATGCATGAGAGATATCGATACAAAGTGGCCTAAACAAATGGGAAAAAGTGCAAGGGTATCTTTTTTTCTCCTCTTCAATTATACGTGATTATAATAAAATATATAAGACAACTTAAGAGGTTATTATTTTCCTTGTTGATTACTCAAACATAACCATATTTTTATATTATAGAATTAGTAACAAAGAAAAAACTGAATCAAAGAACAAGTGACAATTATAGTGTATTATTCTCTGTTAGGTTTTATTGCTATGGTTTGAAACATAAAATATTATGTTTCAAGAGAATGTAAAAGTACAATTAAATTAGTATAGGAATCATTTGTATAACACTATTCAAATTATGTTGATTTATAAATAAAGATGAATTTAGTTGCATAAAACTAATATGCATGTTTAACATGAAATTTATGTGGACATAAACAACATAATTATAGAATCATGATTCCTCAATTAGAAATTTGAATCACTTGGTAGAAAGAGAAAAATCCATTTTGACATGTTATAAGTTTTCATTAAGATAAAAATAGTTATTTATGTTAAAAATGATATTTATTCACATGTTTTGCAATTTTAATCCAAAAATGAAGATGGAAAGGTTAGTAACATATTGATATAAAATCTACAATTGAATTTATTTTCTTAGTTTTTTTCCTTTCTAATGTGTAATATTATGATGCATTGCTAATTTCTTAGCCAATGCTTGATTATCATGATTTTTGTTTGTTTGACTTTGCACCTTTTGTGGTGGAATTCAATGAAACATGAGATGCAATAGTCTAGTCTTTAAAATTTATATCATTTTTCATTTTGATTGGTTATTTGGAATAATATTTCTTGAAACCTCAAGGTTATAACAACAATTTAAATTCTTCACAGAAGGCTTTAGTGAAAGCATTTTGACCACTGAAGATTTCTTGGAAGGAGTTTATATGATTCAAATTGGTCATAATGACTACAAGAATTTTTTTTTCACAAAACCTGATCATAATGTGGACACATATGTGATTGAAACTATCCAACTTATGAAGGAGGCACTTTTGGTAAGATCAATTTATGATTTTTTCATGCATTATGATATTCCCTTGCTAATGCTCAAAAAGTATTTTCAGATTATGTATTTTTGACTTATAAATTATTGCAATAAAAAAAGAGATTCATAGATAAGTCTAACAAAGTTGGTTAAAATATAACAAAAAAAACCTATAAAGGGATATTCATAATTCTCTTATGAGAATACAATAAAAAATTATTAGTCTAAGTTGAATGAACAAAGAGGTTAGTGGTCCTTAAACAAATTAAAATATTATGGAAAATAATTTATATATTACCAGTATTTTTGATAACATTGGATGTAGGTTATTCTCCTAAAGAATATCTTTTACTATCTAACTCTATAGAATATATATTAAGGTCAATTTTGATATCATTAGAATATATCAACTTAGGATCTATAGTATGTTGTGAAATTTCATTTGAAAATATAAATTCAATAAAATTTCAAAGATGAACACATGATTGCAAGATGCAATATTTTAACATTTACTTATTTTGTTAATTTTTTTTTGTCTTTCTAGAATATCATTAGGCAAAAATAGCAACTCGTGTATGTGTACATTAGCACTTAAAAAATGCATTTTGAGCATATTTTATGTTTATCTAGGGAGAATTTACACTTTACATGATGTTTCATATGCATATTCTAGACATATGTGTACAACATACGAACCTAATATTCTAATATTCTCCTTCTTGTGTACAATGTAAAAATATAAGTAACAAACAAAATAATCTAATTGCTAGGGGGGAAGTCTCATAGTTGATATACACAATCCATTTTTCTCCACACTCATAGACTTTATTTGAATATTTACAACATTCTTGGAAGAGTCCACCTTCTCAATCATCCCACACTTGCTTTAAGGCCTTTGAGAAATCAATATGGTGGAGGTATTCATATGAAAGTCCAAGACCAATCAAAACTATTGCCCTTTGATCTTTTGCTGTCCACTTTGAGATCCCATCAATATTAGATGGCTTTCTTGTAATCCCTTTCACAACATCTCATAATTTTATTTTCAATAAGAATTAATTGGAGCTTGACTTGCCATGTGTGGAAGTCCTTACCTTTAAATTTCTTAATAGTGAATGCATTTATTTTCTCCATTTTTGTTGAGAGAATTAATAATTCCCCCCTCACCCCTAATCAAAACAATGATGAAGGTGTTGAGATCTATTGGTAATGCTCATTAACTTAATTTTCTTTCAATAACATAAATATTTTTACTAGTTGACTATGACACAAAGTAAAAAATTTATTGTGATGATCCTTTCCAAACTTTCATGTTAGTTAGGCTTATTCTAGATGTGGATGAAGATGGAGAGAGATTGATCATTGGATGATACGAAATCAATAGATTGATTACATAAACTAAAATCTTAAAATATTATAATCCAATTACTGTGAAGACTTTACTTCATTCACATGTAAATTGCCCATTTTATTTTTTGTAAACAAGTTATTGATTAGGTACATCAATAAAATGAAGGAAATAAAAAAATTACTTCAGTAGAGACATACCAAGGTCAATCTATAGTCTATATAGTGTGTGAAAATTTGAAGGAAAACAAGGCATTGACTATCTAGCATGGGTGTTATACAAACCTAAGAAGAGATGTAGAGGGGACTGAAGTATCTCCCAAATTTTAAAATTTGTATTACCATTACAAGATACAAGCAAAGATGGAGCTTCCTTGATTCCACTAACATGATTCAATCCTCTAATTTCAACTTTGCGATCATATTTCACCCAAATATTTGTGTTTTGAATCCCTTCCTCATTCAACCACAATCGCTCCAAGTCTCATTGATATTTGATAAGTAGGAGGTATTTTCCACAATGTGTCAACTTATGATATTAATATCAGAATTCAACTTTGTGGTTTTCAAGTCAAACTCATTGACCCATGTTTCATGAGTTGTGGTTCACATGAACCAATCTCTCATGAGTATGAATGATCAACTCAACACTCATTGCATCTAGGTAATGCTCATAGAGATGAAACATTCAGCCTTATTGAGAGGTCACCTACCCTTGTACTACTCCAACTCAAGCATGCTTAACCACAAAGTTTCCTCCAAGGTTAAGACCACTTATCTTGCTACCCCATTTGCAAAACCTCCAAGTGTTGTGCCTTATGAACCATTCATTACAGAGCCCCTTTAGCTTATCAATTGATACATGTGTCAAATTATGATTTCTATTAAAAACAAGTTGGGTGATCCCATAATAGTGGTTTACAAATTTTGGCCAAACTGGACACTGAAATAATTTTTTTTAACTAAATCTTCACTTTTGGGCACCTATAGCGGCTAAACCATGAGGAATTTAAAGATGATGCAAACTAGAGTTTCATGAAATTTTGTTTTTATATTTTAAATATATTTTTTTCAAAATTTTTGGAATCAAATTTCACTTGTTTTTCCATCTCCCTCAAAAACTATGTTTTTTTTATAAAACATTTTTAAAAAGTGACGCTCACCGTATAACGCGTAACTTTTTTTCCATGAAGGATAAAAGTATAATTCTTTCAAATTTATATTTTTAACTCTAATATCTAGTGCTTCCACTTTGTTAGATAGCTTTTTATTGAATATTTTTTATTTAATTAAGTTTCAAAGTCAAACCAATTACAATTCAGAGATAGCACAACCGTATAACGCGTAACTTTTTTTCTATGTATTGAAATTCAATTTTTATTTTTTTATTGGATCAAGGACTTCAATATCTAGTGCACTCATATTTTTCAATTTTTTTTTTGATAATTTTCTATTTTTCCACATGTGCAAAACAAAAGATTTTTTGGTGAAAAACATACATTCACAAGAAATAAAAAATAAATATAATAATCAAATTAAATTTTATTAAAATTATACTTTTTTGGAAGATTATAATAAGGACTACAAACTTACAATTTTTTTTTTTTTAAATGAATTCATTTGATCCACCAAAAGGTAAATCAAAAGTGGTTTTTTATCAGCATTTTGATAAGTGTAAAAGAGACTCTGTTATAGGTATGGTTTAAAACTAGTAGGGCTCTATCCAAGGGGGCTTGGTCTAAGGTGGTTTGATCAAACCCTCTTCAATTGGAATCCTTTAAATGAAACATTTCAAGGCTTAAATCATTATATTTTCTAAAATTATGTGATTTCAGCAAAAATCAGGATCTCCCAAAAATTGTAAACCACTATTGTGGCAGCACAAGATTCAACTGTGTGGTTTTTGAGTCAAACTCATTAACCCATATTTCATGAGTAGTGGTTCACATGAACCCATCTCTCATGAGTATGAATGGTCCACTCAACACTCACTACATCTAGGTGATGCTCATAAAGGTGAAACATTGGGCCTTCCTAAGAGGTCACCCATCCCAATACTACAACTGAAGCACACTTAACCATGGAGTTTCCATCAAGGTTAAGCCCACTTAGCTTGCTACCCCATTTGCAAAACCTTCAACAAGTGATGTGCCTTTAGAACCATTCATTATAGAGACCCTTTAGCTCATCAATTGATAAATATGAGGTATTTTCCATAGCATGTTAAATTATGATATGGCTATCAGGATTTAATTGTATCATTTTCAATTCAAACTCATTAACCCATGTTTTTGAGGATTCACATGAACTCATGAGAGATGGGTTCATGCGAACTACTCATGAAACATGAATCAATGATTTTAACTCAAAAAGCACATAGTTGAATCTTGATAGCAATATCATAATTTGAAACATTGTGGAAAATACTACCTATTATTATGTGGAGCCCAATCAAACTTGTAGGTTATATTTTTCCCACTTTTCCTGGTGCGGTTTCTCCCCAAATCAATCAATAGTGGAATGGAAGGGGGGTAGATCCCCTCTTGCGAGGTCTAGGTGGTATTATCCCTCTGACGAGGGCCTGGGGGTGAAGCCCACGATGGGGGTTTTGGGGGCAATGCCCTCGACGCAAAAATTAGTCATTTTATTAAAGTAATATTGCTACCAAAGTATATTTGTAATTCTGTTAAACATAGTCATGGAACTCAAATTTGAACAGTTATGTTTGCACATTTGAATTCCAACGATCATGGTTGGAATGTGAGTAGCTAAGGCACGTGAGGAAGTGAATATTTGCGTGTATGTTTGAGTTTTGTTGTTGCTATGCATGAGAAATAGTAAGCAAAAAGTCACGGCTTTGCGATAGAAAAATATAGGTTCAAGCATTAGGCGCACATAGCACAATGTGCAGGTGAACAAGCAGTGGATATCGTGGTTTAACAATTGCTGCAAGTAGCAACTATTGTTGCATGTTTATTGTAAATTCATTTGCTGGAAATTGATAATAGAGGGACTTTAGTTTGTGGACGTAGCTCGAGATTGGGTGAACCAAATTAAAAATGTTATTGCTGCATGTTTGTTGTAAATTCATTTGCTGGAAATTGATAATAAAGGGACTCTAGTTTGTGGACGTAGCTCGAGATTGGGTGAACCGCATTAAAAACATTGTTATTCTTTGTAATTTTATGTAGTGTTCATTCCTTTGTTTGTAGTACTCCTTTGTGCATTTAATTTCATTTGCATATAATTGGTATTTTGTATTCCTATGTACTTGCCTACAAATTCCTAACACCTACTAATCAATTGATGAGCTAAAAGGGCTCTATAATGAATGGTTCATAAGGCACAACACCTGCTGAAGGTTTTGAAAATGGGGTAGTAAACTAAGTGGGCTTAACCTTGGGGGAAACTCCATGGTTAGGTGTGCTTCAATTATAGTAGTACTAGGATAGGTGACCTCTTGAGAAGGCCCAATGCTTCATCTCTACGAGCATCACCTAGATGGAATGAGTGTTGAGTGGACCATTCATACTCATGAGAGATTGGTTCATGTGGACCACTACTCATGAAACATGGGTTAATGAGTTTGACTAAAAAACCACACATTTGAATCTTGATAGCAATATCATTTGAAACACTATGGAAAATACCTCCTACTTATCAACTGATGAGCTAACGGGGCTCTATAATGAATGGTTCATAAGGCACAACACTTGCTGAAGGTTTTGCAAATGGGTAGCAAGCTAAGCGGGCTTAATCTTGGGGGAAACTCCATGGTTAAGTGCGCTTGAGTTGGAGTAGTATTAGGATGGGTAACCTCTTGGGAAGGCCCACTGCTTCACCTTTGTCAGCATCAACTAGATGCAATGAGTGTTGAGTGGACCATTCATAATGAGAGATGGGTTCATGCAAACCACTACTCATGAAACATGGGTTAATGAGATTGACTAAAAAATCACACAATTAAATCCTGATAGCAATATCATAATTTGACACGTTGTGAGAAATACCTGCTATGTATCAATTGATGAGCTAAAGGTGCTCTATAATGAATGGTTCATAAGGCACAAAACTTGTTGAAGGTTTTGCAAATGGGTTAGCAAGCTAAGTGGGCTTAACCTTGGGAGAAGCTACATGGTTAAATGTGCTTGAGTTGGAGTAGTGTTGGGATGGGTGACCTCTTGGGAAGGCCCAATGCTTCACCTCTGTGAACATCACCTAGATTCAATGAGTGTTGAGTGGACCATTCATACTCATGGGAGATGGGTTCATGTGAACCATTGCTCACGAAACATGGGTCAATGAGTTTGACTTGAAAACCACACTATTGAATCCTGATAGTAATATCATAATCATCAATATTTGTTATATATTATGTACTTGTGACAGTGTCTCTCACATAAGAGAACACTTATACATAGAAATTAGTGTGGATACTAGTGAAAGAAGCCAAAAGGATTCTTTGAATTATATAAATATATATCAACATAAAATCCATACAGAGAAAAACAATGAGTGCTCTGATACCATATAAGAAAATTTCTAAAATACTACAATTCCCTTCATCATTCAATAATACATTATTTATGGGGCTTAGATCTCCTATATTATAAGAGAACTCTTATAACTGCTCCTTTACACACATATTCAAGGGAGCAACAATTCTTAACAGACCATAAAAAATACTCATAGGTACTAACTAATTAAAAAAACTAACAAATGAGTTTTGTATGTGCCTTAAAGACTAACAAACCAAGCCATAAGAATATGAATGATGTAATATTCTTAACGATTTTAAATAAGGAACGAACTCAAGAATTAACATAACTAAATCCCGAGTAACAATATTAAAAGAGCTGATTTTTTTTTATTGATGGTTATTTTGAAAATGACTACGAGCGGGAAAACTGTGCTGGTTGGGGAGTCCTCTGTTCTGGTCCGGAATTCTGGGCTAACAGGGGAGTTTTCTGTTTCTGGTGAGGCTCTCAGGGGTGCTGGAGCGGGTGCTGGCGTCGGGGCTGGGGCTGGTGCTGGCGTCGGGGTTGGTTCTGGTGCTAGCGCTGGGGTTGGCTCTGATGCTGGCGTCGGGGCTGCTGGGGCGGGTGCTGGCATCGGGGCTGGGGCTGGTGCTGGCGTCGGGGTTGGTTCTGGTGTTGGCGCTGGGGTTGGCTCTGGTGCTGGCGTCGGGGCTGGATCTGGTAAGGGTATCAAGGGTGTTGGCTCATCTGTGCGTGCACCTAGATCAAATATGAATTTTAAGCAGAGTTTTGTTGGTTTCATCCCTGTGAAAAACCCCATCACAGTGAAGATTAAGGATGAGTTAGCAGAAGAAATAAATGATAGTGTAGCAGAGCTTTCTGCTCAAGGGGTGATCTATCGGTTTAGGGGCTTTTGGCCAAGCCTTCCTCAGCTGCACTCTTGGATCACCAATAAATGGGAGCCCCTCATCACTGGTAAAGTTCAAAGCTTCCCTATGGCCAAAGGTTTTTTTGTTGCTAAGTTCGAAACCACTTTAGATAGAGACAAAATCTTGTATGAAAATTTCTTTAGCTGGGAGGACCAATACCATCTGATGGTTAAACCTTGGCACACCAACTTTAACCCAGCTTCTGAAACCTTCAATAAATTCCCGATTTGGGTCCGGTTGCCTAATCTCCCTCTTCACCTTTGGAGTGACTCTCTCTTGGAGGAGGTTGGGGAAGCCCTAGGTGATTTTTTAACTGTGGACAATGAATTTATAATCTTTATCACTCTACCTTTGCCCGAATACTTGTTGAAATTGATGTCTCAAAAGGACTGCCTGTTGAGGTTCTCTTAAAATCTTCTAGGGGGTCTTGGATCCAATCGTTGGATTATGAGGGGGTCCCTTTCTGCTGTAGAAGATGCTTCAAAACAGGACATGCTGCTGCTCAATGTGGATTTGAGAAGTCTAAGACAGCTACTTGGTGGAATGGCGCTTCACAACAACATTACACGGTGGAGAAGAAATCTGATCCGCTTTGGAGCTTCTTGAGGTGGTGGCTTCTGATTCACATGCTGCTGGGGCTTCTGACTCACATGCTGCTGGGGCTTCTGACTCACAGGCTGCTGGGGCTTTTGACTCACAGGTTGCTGGGGTTTCGTCTGCTGGGGTTTCTCCTTCCTCCGCTGGGGAAGCTACCATGATAAATCATATTGAGAATACTACTAGACCGGTTTCTGTCTCTACTGATGGTGCTTTGTTTCCCACCTCTGATTGCTCTCCGGTTATTTCCACACCTATTCAGGCGAACTCTGATGTTACCTCCCGGGTTGCGGATTTTCATCCTCAGGAAATTAATGGCTGGCTTGGCAGGCTAAGGCGGCACAAGTTGAAGAAGGCTGGACTATTGTTACTGGAAAAAAATCTAAACCCTCTTGGGCCTTCTTTCGATATGAATCTTCGCTCCAACAAACGAAACTCTAATTGTAAAACCTAATGGCGTTTGTTTGTGAGCTGGTTTTTTGTTGACTGCAGGCTGTCTTTTCTACAGTCTGGTTTTTTTGGCTTGATTAAGCTGTTTGGCTTTTGGTTGTAATGGGTTCCGGATCCCATCAAAATATGTTTTCCCCAATTTCAAAAACATAACTAAATCCCATTTATATATGTTATATCATTTTATTTCTACCTTTTTTTCCTTTTTCTTTTTTTACTTTTATCATTTACTTCCTAATTGTCCTCCATACTAATTTCATAAATTTGTTTTAAATTTTCACCCTCTTTTTTTACTTTCTCGTTATTATCTTTTAACCACATTTATTTCTAGTGTTTATCTTTTTCTTGCTTTCTCATTATCTTTTAACCACATTTATTTCTAATTTCCACCTTTATTTTTGCTTTCTCATTATTATCTTTTAACAATATTTATTTCTATTTTTCGCCATCTTTTTCTTACTTTTCTCATTATTACCTTTAAATGACATTTATTTCTTCTCTCATCTTAAATCTAAAAGATTATCTACTCTACTATTTTTATTCTCTTTTATTTTTATCTACCACAATCTTGTTCTTATCCTTGATTTCTTGATTTCTTGATTTCTTGATTTTATCTTTTAAAAAAAAAAAAATTTAACTTATTCTTCAAGGGGTTAGTGATATGGTTGCATTGTAGAGTTGAAGTCTAAATATACATGTTTAGTGAGTTAAGAATGATTGATAACTAAGGAAGAATATGTTTTGATTAAGGTAAGTAAGAATTTTGAAAGGGTTCAAACCCTTATACAAAAGACCTAAGAATAAATAGTGTGGGAAACTAGGGTCTTGACCCTTAAGAAAGCTACCATAAGCCAAGGAAAACTAGGCCCAAGATGGCTAGATACAACAAAGAAACAACACAACAAAAAGTGAGGAATAGTAGCACCCAAGCTACAAAGCATAACAATAAATAAATGAAAGATTCGGGACCCCAAGATCTCGCTTAGACATTGAGATCTTGCTTAGACAATGCGAGGCATAGAATGGGTTGGCCTCTTGCCTAATGCTTGAACATGATTTTGGGGAAGTGATTTAGGAAGAACTTTCTTCTTACTACTTACAAAAGTCTAGGAGACATTAACATCTGAATTCTCAACACAAGGGGAAGGAGGGATTTCCCCATACATCACATGAGTAGTCTAGAGCTGGTCTAAAACTGAGGGTAGATCAAGCTATAAGCTTAGGGTAGGAGGTTCCTTAATAGGGTTTGATGGACATGTGAGAGTAGCATCAAACATAAAAGAATCATTCAATCCCTAAGAGGATTCATTGGATGGCGAATCAAGAGCATGAATAGTCAGGTGATCTTCATTAGTATCCTTCCACAACATAGTAGAGCCCTTGTGATGCAAGAGAGGATAGGCCATAAACAAGTGACCAATAGAGAAGCATCAACGATATTTGAAGGGGAGGCCCTCATAATGAAGAGGTTGAGTCTAAGGCCTATCCCAAACCATCAAAACCACATCCCCATGAAGAGACTTGGAGATGACAATATCCACCAAAATTCATGCAAAAGTCGAGTGTTCTATGTAGGAAGTGGAATCAACAACTTTCAAGAAGTGACAAATAGAGTTGCCAATAGTCTCATAGCATGAAACCTCCCAAAATTGTAGAGGGAGGTTTAGGAGTCTAACCCACATTGGACACACATTTAGTGGTTCAATAAGAGGGTTAAATGAGGTTGACCAAGGTTTAACAAAGAGAGATTTCTCCCCCTAAGCCCACAACTTACACAAAACCAATTTTATGTTTCTAGAAGAGGCAAAGTAAGCAATAAAAAGTCCCTTAGCATAGGGGAAGAGCTCAATCTTACCAACCATGATAGGCCTTCAAGAAGCCAACACTCACTTGTAGGGTGAAGAAGAGAATGCCAAATATTGAAGAATTTGCGCACCAAAACCCTATGTTGGTAGAAGTCCTCATTTTCCACTACATGCAAACCACAAACAATCACCAAGGAAGATTTGGGCCAAGGATGAGGACGAGATGTCACCCTCGAAGGATGAACAATAACACCAATCACATTAGAAAATATTTGACCACCAATAGTAGTAGCAGGCATCGGATGGGGGGTGTAACCCTCACCCACAAACCTAGAAGAAAAAGGGGAGCCAATGGAGACACCATCGACCCCAACAAAATCCATAGGACTAGAAGGTGAGCTAATGTTGACATTGATGACCCCATCAGAGGCCCTAGGCATAGACATGATAACCTCAATGAAACCCGATTTGGCAACAAGCGTTGAAGGGACAACACCTCCTAATAGCATGTCATTAGAGATTGGGAGCATAGGTGGGAACTAGTGATTTGAATCTACGACATTAGAGGATGGAAGTTGCGCAACAGACAAGAGAACAAACGAGAGTGACATTAGCATAATACTTCTTTAACTAAGGAAGATTATGTTGCTATACATAATTGTTTGGTTATTGAAAGAATGTCACTATTATTTCTTATTTTATTTTTTTGATATTCTACTAAATATTACATTTATACAATTTTACAAAAAAAAAAATATTAAAGTAGAATTATTTTTTCTTGTCTTTTATTTCATGCTAGAAGAAGTTTTCTCTACAAGTAAAAATGCATTTTTTTTTATCATCCACAAACATACCCTTCTAAATCTTTTCTTTTTAACTTCTGTCAACCAAAAAAACTACTTTTATTTTAGCTTCCCAATCATTAGTTCTTACTTTTATTTTTCTAATTATCTAAATCTAATTAACTAATTAATTATTGTGACACCCTTGGATCATACGAAATAGCTCTCATTTCAGGACCTATAATTCCACTTCGCCAATTGTCTAGACACAATACAAACTCAGTATGAATCCTTAAAATTATCATACAATTAGAAAAATGCTCATTATCCTTCATCCTGTAAGTGAATACAATCACATGAATTAATGAGCATAAGCTTTTTGTTGTTGGATGCAGAGGCTCTACAATGAAGGTGCCCGGAAAATAGTGGTAATGAATTTGCTACCGCTGGGTTGTACGCCTGGTGTACTTGGACCTATCAAGCCAGCAAAAGATCTCCAAGATGAATATGGGTGTTTGATCTCCTTTAATAATTTGATTAACAACTACAATCGACGCTTGGATATTTTATTGAAGGAATTGCGTGTGGAGTTATCCAATGCACAATGGATACTGTTTGACATCCACGCTGTCATCTGGAATGCTGTTCGCTATCCTGCACTTTATGGTAAATACCTCACTGCAATCTTCTCTTATTTGTGCTGCTTTCTTTTTAGTTGTTTTCACTTTTAATGCAGTCTGCTTCTTTTAGAATAATAAATGATTAGAAACTGTCTTAGCTGTAAAAAAATTCAAAGAAAAAACATACTGTTTAGTAAAAATATTGAACACCCAAAATAATTGAGATCGATGTTCTTGTGCTTAACTTATAGTCACTGACCATAATCTCTTTACAACAAATTAGTCAGGGAAGCTTTCCATGAGTAATAGTTGTGAGTTGTTTGCTAGTCAAGAAACTTCAATTCAGCCACATGATTGCAAATAATATTTGTTTAGTGTATTGTTGAAGACAATAATCAAGTGCAGAAGAAAGAAGAAATCATTAGAGCGAGTTGAACTTTTACACAATTTGAAAATAGGGGACACTACTCTAAAATACTATTTAATAGTGTTATTTGAATTCTGAAAAAAACCTTTTTTGCTAGTTGTAATTGTCATTTAAAATAGTGACTACAATAATCAACAATTTAATACATGAATTTAAAAGATTGTCAATTTAAAATCATTAAAGTATAATGTATAAAAATAAAGAATTTGCAAACAAAACTAGCTTTTTAACACTTCTAGATAAACATTTTATGGTTTCTAGATATAAATTTACTTTATTAAGAGAATGCATAACATGATTTTTATTGTTTTGGAAGTGTTGCTATGGTGTCTAATTATCTTCTTGATTTAGAGGCGATGGAGTTAATGTAATCAGTCTCCAAGTGGGAGATTGTTGGTAATGGAGTTTGATCTTGATTCTTGTTAAATGTCTAATTTTTTATATTTTTGGTAGTGTCCTTAAAACCCAAATTTAGATAAATATTTAAATTTTAAAATGTTATTTTTATAGTAAATTTGAATAGTTCATCATTAGATCACAAATCTGGCAGTAGAGATTAAGTGGTCATTTTTTCCCTAGAAGGAAACCATGTTTTATGAGGACATTGTTTTACAATTTTGTAGTGCGTGTCGAGATTGTGATATAGAGAAGAAGAAGTTGCAATGGATGTGTTGTAGGTTATATCCCTTTGTTTTGTTGGACAAATAAAAAGGAAGGATTGGTTGTTTCTTTGTGGATTTAGCCCATATTGGGTGAATCACATATATTTGTGTCTCTGTGTTTTGTGTTTTATATTTTACTATATATTGCTATGTCATCCTATTCCTAAGAGGAAGTGTGGTAGTATTAGAGATGTGGATAGCTCACCCACATTTGATTGTGCATAACTTGTCGTGTTCAATTATTGGAATGTAGGTGGCAACCATTCATAGCCTTTTTTCTACAATATCCTCTATTGATGCCCACCTCTATGTTTTCTACTTCTAACATATGTGAATGATATCATCTATCAATGCTTTCTTCTTTGTGTTGCCTTATTTATACGAGTTGTTCCTTCTTGGATTGCTGGACTATAATGTTGTGAGTGCATCCTCCCTTCTTTCATCTACCTTCCTTTCAACTATGATTGGCTCACACTCAAATTATTTTCTTCCACACCCGCACTTTATTGATGTATGGGCATTGTATAGGGCCCAACCAACAACCACACTACAATCTTAAAATTTTAAATCTTAATTCTAGTTATGGAGTCATTCAACTAGCTTGCCTTTGTTGCATTTATGTCCAGTCAAAGCATGTACGTGAGGTTGGTGATTTTGAATTTTGAATACATGTAGTTTATGGATTCGACTATGTAAAATTTGCTTTACATCACACACTTGATACAATTGAATCTAAAAACTACATGTATTCAATATTATAAATTATGTAAATTTGATGTCTTTAATTTTGAATCCTACCAATCCACTCCCCTTCATTTTAATGATTAACTTGGTGTTCAAATAAAAGAATTGTGCAAGAGTTTATGGGTAGCTTAGTGCGTGTGAGACGTGGGGAAAGGATAAAGAAGTCACAAGGGTAAAGAAAGACAATAAATACATCACTGGAAAAGAGAAGATCAAAAATTTGTTAGGGTGAAAAGAGGGCTACACAACTACAAGACTTATCTTGAAGAGTCATGTGGATGTAGAGAATGAGAGTAATAACCAAAAATTTGTGACAAAATATGTTGAGAGTCATAAAAGATAACATTTTATCTTGTGTAAAATATTACCAAGTAGTTCATAAGAAGAAAGAGGGACAACCAAAGACAAAAATGTTTTGTCTTGTGGTTTTCATACTCTTGAGAAAACTTTAATTTGTCTTATGTATTAGTAAAAAAAGGATTTGTCACATAAGGAGAAGAGGGAAGTTTAGAGGACCACCATCTTGATAAGGGTATGGTGTTGTCCCCCTGTGGGCTGAAGGCAAAGGTTGTGTGATATTAGTGAGAAATATTTAGAGAAATATTCAAGAAAAATAAATAGACATGAGGGGAGATAGAGAGAGCAAGGTGGGATTGTTAGCATAGGGGATATGAGATATAACATTTGCATGGGTACTCAACTTCAACCCAACCTTCTATTTTGAGCTAAGTGTAAATAAATGTGTTTCAATTGATAAAATGAAACAAGAGTTGCATTTAAACTCTCCTTTTAATATACTTGTGTGTGTGATATTTTTGGCCTCAATCCTTAGTATGAGTTTGATCAATTAATTACCCCTATGAGATTTATTACATGTATATGCTTACATTTGTGTATGTACATTATATTTACTTGTAACAATAATAGTGTTGAGTGTGAGTACATGTAGAAGATGTTGGTTTTAGTAATTGTAGAGCAACCTACAACAAAGGAAATTTAACCACTTGCATTAGATGTGATGATTAGAGTTGAGTTATAGGCACTACAAGTGGTGCTTGTGGTTCCATCAACATTGCATCAAAGTGGGCTACAACACTAAGAGAATGGTTTGTTTTCCTTAGTGTGAGAGTAGAAAGAGTCTAAGGAACATAGTGAAGGGAACACAATCTATTGAGGGCGGGGGGAGGGGTTGAATCAGTAGATCTACTTAATTCAAAATTCTCAACTTTAACACTACTTACCAGAGCATGTGTATAGTCGTAAAATTGTACCCCTCGCAATTTCGCATACATTCTTGCATCGGTTTTAGTGTCCACTCCCCTAGAACCTGTGTAGGCTCATTTTAGACCCTGCATTAGCCTTTTTTCCTATCTAGATGCTCCAACACCCCTTTTCAACAGCTATCCTTGCATGTTAGCTTTGCGTTAGCCCTTGTGCTTTTCCCATTCTTGTTGTTTTGTAGTGTGACGTGTCCGGACACTAGCGCACCATGCGGACATTTGCATGCTGCGCTAGCATCCTAGAATGTTTCAATGCTCAAACAACTATCTCTGAGCATGTTTGCCACTTGTCCTCACCTTTTGTCGGTGGTAATGGCCCGGGACGCCTTGTAACAGCTCGAGAAGCTTCTTTTCCTTCCTTAAATGTCGCCTTTTCATTCCATTTGGTCTTCTAAACTTCCTCTAGCTCCACTCTTCTACTTCAAGCTTCTCTCTTGCTTCTTGGATTCTTCCTTTTTCTTCTTTCCTCTCTTGCTTGCACAACTCTATTGCTTGCTACAACAACATTCTCCAAAGCTTTCACAAGTCCTTTTGCAACACTCTTAGCTCTTGCAACTCCATCTCCTTTTCCTTATGCTTGTGAGCATCTTGAGATTCCACATCTCCTTTCTATTTGCATTTTTACTTCGTGATATGGGTTCTCCTCCTTGAGCGGGGATTTCTTTTATCACCTCTTTTGTGATATGGGTTCTCCTTGAGTGGGGATTTTTTTTATCACTCTTACTTGGTGGTGCGAGTTCTACTCCTTAGTGGGTTTTGCTTTCACCACACACTTTGTTCATTTCTCTCTTTCTCTATTTTCTTGGCTGTCCGTGGAGGTGGGAACACCAAAACAAGGGTTTGACTGAGGCAAACCCCTATATAGCCCCAACACTTTCCCTAGATATCTTATAGATGTGGGTTTTGAAGACATTCACTTGTTGGAGGATCCATCACTCGCATGGTTGTAAGTATTTCCTTTCTTCTTCTTATCCTTATCAGTTCTACTTCATTTTATTGTAGTTCTATTGCATTATGTTGCTTTATCACATATTGTAAGTTCTAAGCAATCGGAGTAGAAGTAGTCATTTAGCTATTTTCTAAGACATTCTCATTCTCTGTTTCGTACGAGACGCTAGTGTCCCGTGTTGTCATCCGTATTTTGCACTGTCGTCCTTTGGTCGAGAACTTGTCAGTCTGTCCAAAAAATCTCTATGACCTGCTCTTTTTAATTCTATGACATTCGCGTTGTTCCTTGAGGTAGTTTAGGGAAGTTCACCCTATGAGGCTCTTTGAATGAAGATAACTCGTGAGTAGCGAATCCCCCTTCTCTACATTTTGGTGAACTCGACGTGAAGAGGGTACTGTTCGAAAAAACTAGGAATTTATTTACCCCTACTTGACAGGGTCATAACTTTTGACTCGGTGCTTGAAATTCAGAACCATTTGCACCATTGGAAATGTCTCCTAGAAAACTAGTTCAATCCCTAAAATACTAGTGCCTTTGGCAATTGAATTTTACGGACCTACACAAGTTTCAACCTCAAATTCCACTCCAAAGACCTCTGAAAACACAAATTACTAGAATATAGAAAATACCGAAAAAATCGGAATGAATTTAATATCTTTTTTTATTAGTTCAGTATCTAATCTTATTCAAAATATTAATGATGTTCCATTTCATTCATGTAATGGTGACTTGGCCTTGCCTATGTCACTTGATGTCTTTGATTCTTCTCACGAAAGTCCTCTAGCTTTGTAGAATATTTTGTTGCAAGAAGATGAAATCGTTGATACCTTTCTTAATGTTACTCTACCTTCTATTCATTCCAATGCACTCTCTTCTAGAGATGATGCATTCATGAATGGTGAATCTCTTCATCCAATGCACTCTCTTCTAGAGACGTTGCATTGGTGAATGATGAATCTCATCTTTGTTCTAATGCACTCTCTTCCAGAGATGATGCATTAGCGAATGATAAAAACCTTCCACATTTGATCTTGTTTGGATCGATGTTTAGAATATGTCTTCAAATAATTGTTCTACTAGTTGTGATGATTTTGTAAATGTAATCTGTCTCTGCTGCCCCTCAACAACCTAAGAGACCGATCATTTATGTGACTCCAGCTAATCTTTCTCCTAAAAGGGTTTGTTCTATTAATGGTGTTTTGTTTGATAGTGGCTCTCCTAATCTTTCTAAGGCTCCCTCTTATAGAGTAGTAGCCCATACTTATGAGAATAAAAAGAATAAACAACCAAGAATTCTTCAAGCTCCTAAACCTACAACTAAAGCACCTAGTGATTACGATCTTGTTGAGCAACCTTGGGTTACTCCAACTAAGATCTCACTGTGGGACTTGCTTCAGTTTGCTCCAGTTTATCAAGGTATGCTTTAGGAAGTTTTGCAAAAGATCCTCTTGCCTTCTTCTGCTAGGCCGACAGATGTTGATGTGTTGATGGCTTATATTCATGCAGATTCGCTGAATGTCATGTTCTATCCGCATGAGCTCCCACCTCTGGAAGTATAAAAGTTAGTAGATCCTCTAATGATTATAGTCAACATTAATAAAATTGGAATTAGACACACTCTTGTTGATGTCGGTTCAATGCTCAATGTATGTAGCATCGATCTATTGCCTAAGATTAATATTGATTTTTCTTCTCTTAATGCTTCTTTAGTTGTCATTCGTGGGTTTGATAATGTTGGTCGACAAGCCATTGGCATGATATCTTTCCTTTGAGGTTGGGACCCATTACCGTACCTACCCTTGCATATGTTATGTCAGAAAAATTACCATACAACCTTCTTCTTGGTAGACCATGGATTCACGCTATGGGTGTAGTCCCGTCTACCTTGCATAAGTCTATTAAGTTCATTTTTAACAATAAAGTAGTCATAGTCAAGGCTGACCTTGATGCTATGCACTTATGTCAGATGGCAACTGCCGGCCAGGTTTCGATTATGCCTACTCTTATTCCTTTAGTGTCTTCCAATGTGTCGATGTTTACTCCAATAGTGCCTACTACAAAGGATACTCTTGAAATGAATGTCCCTGAGGAAGATCCTTCTGAAGCAAGAAATCTTAAGTATGCTCCTTCTTCTCAAGAGAATACATGTCTTGGTGATGATTGGGGTTTTGTAGACTTTACAAATTCCTTCATTCAAGAATATAAAGTCAACCCAATCCACTCAGATCTTCCGATAACATCGTCCACACCTGCTATCAAAGATGATTATTCTTTTGTATTGCGGGATAGTGTGAGCATAAATTGTAATGTTCTTAGTGTTGATCCTCCTCCTGAGGAAGATGATCACACTTATGTTAAAGAGGATAATGTTGGCAATCCTGTTAAAAAGGATGGTAGTGATCCCATAGAAGAGTGTAATCCTCCTTGCTGGAATAATGCTCTCTATGTAGATCCTCCTCCTTTGTCTTCCATCTTCATATCTTCCTCTCCTAGGAAGTCAAGCTTTTCTCCACAAGAGAAAGGGTTGCTTCCTACTCCTAATTCTTTATCTGAGAAAGACCATATCTTGTCGAGGCTTCTTAAAGCCCGCTTGATCACTCTTCCTTCTCCTACACATAAAAAATTTCATAAACATGATAAAGAAGAACATTCTTTCTATGCATACCATCGAGTGCCTAGCCATTCCACTAGTGAATGTAAGGCCTTGAAGGATAAAGTACAACTTCATGATTTAGGTGCCATCAAACTCCCGTTTGATTGATGCACCTACCTCTTCTTCAAATGACAAGTGATATTGAGGTTCACCTCTATCTTGTATGTTCTAAGGATCTTGTGTGGTTCTCCTCCCCTATATGCTGGGGGCAACGATAACTCATTATGGAGATGTGTGTCCTTCTAAGGACCCCCTCTCTTCTCTACAGCTTTTAATTGGACCATCCCTCAAGTTTACCCCCTTGTTGTCTTGAAGGGTTCCAGAGGGACCCCCTTTGAAAGCTTTTATCTCAAATGAATTCTTTGCATCTAGCTTGGGGGCAGCTTCACTAGACCTCGCTTTTCAAACAGTGCATCCCTTGAGTGGACCCTCCTTTCTTCATATCGAGTTCCCAAGGGACCCCTTTGAAAGCTTTCCAACTTGTTGACGATTTGCATGATTGTCCGCTTACTTTCCTACGTGGCCGCTTTTGCTTTGCAAGTGCACTTGTGAAGCCGCTTTTCGACTCTGCGGAGTCCCCTTCCTTGGGTTTCCTCCATGTGAGAGATCTTGGGGGATACCTTCTTGCAGGTTTGCGGGCTTGTAAGGTGCTTTTCTTGTTTTCCTTCATGTGAGAGATTTTGAAGGACACCTTCCCTATAGGTTTGTGGGTCTGTAGGGTGCTTTCTTGGCTTCCTCCATGTGAGAGATCTTGGAGGATGCCTTCCCTATAGGTTTGCGGGTTTGTAGGGTGCTTTCTTGGGTTTCCTTGATGCAAGAGATCTTGAAGGAAACCTTCCCTACAAGTCTGTGGGTTTGTATGGCGCTTTACCGGCTACCTCCATATGAGAGATCTTGGGGGACACTTCCTTGCAGGTTTGCAGGTCTATGAGACACTTTTTTGGGTTTCCTTCATGTGAGAGATCTTAGAGGACACCTTCCTTGTAGGTCTGCGGGCCTGTGAGGTGCTTACATTTTTAAATTCTCTTTCTTCTCTTTTGTATATACTGGATTGAAGATCTGCATCTTCTTCATCCTATGTATATACCCTTTCTCTCTTCATCTTAGATTTCTTCTATGTGTTAGTGTTCTTAATTTGGGGATGACACATAGTACTGAGACAACCTTTTACATTGAGGTCTCCTTACTTTGTTGACTCGAATCCTTTAGCTTCTTATGTCCTAACGTTGCTGTTTGGTGCAAGTTTCTCTTATCTAATACATTTGTTTTGCAGGACTTTAGACTAGGGGCATGCTTCCTTGGTTCGAAGAGTTTTCTGCTTCCTCTACAATATCCTTTTGGCATATGATGTTATTTATGCTTAGTAGATTTTCTTTAGCATGCATAGTAGATTTATGCTTAGTAGATTTTCTTTTGGCATATGATGTTATTTATGCTTAGTAGATTTTCTTTAGATTTATGTTATTTATGCTTAGTAGATTTTCTTTAGTAGATTCATATGCCTGCTAAAGTGGGGGCAAAATGTATAGTCGTAAAATTGCACCCCTTGCAATTTCACAGACATTCTTGCATCTGCTTTAGTGTCCACTCCCCTAGAACCTGTGTAGGCTCATTTTAGCCGTTGCATCAGTGTTTTTTCCTCTCAGGATGCTCCAACACCCCTTTTTAGCAACTATCCTCGCGTGTCAGCTGTGCATTAGCCCTTCTGCTTTTCCCATTCTTGTTATTTTGTAGCATGACATGTCCAGACACTAGCGCGTCACACAGACATCTGTGTGCCGCACTAGTGTCGTCGACGTTCCAATTCTCAAATAGTTGTCTCCGAACATGTTTGCCACTTGTCCTCACCTTTGGTCGGTGGTAATGGCCCAAGACGCCTTGTAATGACTCGAGAAGCTTCTTTTCCTCCATTAAATGTTACCTTTTCATTCCATTTGGTCTTTTGAACTTCCTCTAGATCCATTCTTCTACTTCGAGCTTCTCTTTTGCTTCTTGGGTTCTTCCTATTCCTTCTTTCCTCTCTTGCTTGCATAGCTCCATTGCTTGTTACAACAACATTCTCCAAAGATTTCACAACTCCATCTCCCTTGCCTTATGCTTGCGAACATCTTGGTATTCCATATCTCCTTTCTATTTGCATTTTTACTTCGTGATATGGGTTCTCCTTGAGCGTGGATTACTTTTATCACCTCTTTTGTGATACTTGTTCTCCTCCTCGAGCAGGGATTGCTTTCATCACTCTTACTTGGTGGTGTGGGTTCTACTCCTTAGCGGGTTTTTCTTTCACCACACGCTTTGTTCATTTCTCTCTTTCTCTATCGTCTTGGTTGTTTGTGGAGGTGGGAACACCAAAACAGGGGTTTGACTTAGACAAACCCCTATACAACCCCAACACTTTCTCCATATATCTTATAGACATAGGTTTTGAACACATTCACTTGTTAGAGGATTCATCACTCGTGTGGTTGTAAGTATTTCCTTTCTTCTTATCCTTATCAGTTCTACTTCATTTTATTGTAGTTCTATTGCATTTTGTTGCTTTATCACATTTTGTAAGTTCTAAGTAATCAAAGTAGAAGTAGTCATTTAGCTATTTTTTGAGACATTCTCGTTCTCCGGTCTGTACGAGATGCTAGCACGCTGCATTGTCCACATTCTGCGTTGTGCTTTGGCCGAGAGCTTGTCAATTTGTCCATAAAATCTTTGTGACTTGCTCTTTTTGATTCTATAACTCTCGTGTTATTCCTTGATGTAGCTTAGGGAAGTTCACCCCGTGAGGCTCTTTGAATGAAGAGAACTCGTGAGTAGCGAATCTCCCTTCTCTACAACATGCAACCTAAAATTTTGCTATTGTTATATGGTTTTTCAACATGAAGAGCACTTAAGAAATTAATCATAACACAACACAATATAAAACTAGATATACATAGAAACCCAAGATGGGAAAAACCACGGCAAGAATAGCTACTTGGATCTACTACCGAAATCTAGCCTCACAATGCAAAAATATAATAAGTGAGATTACAATATGAAGTAGGCATGAACCTACTGGAGACACCAATCCCTTATTGAATATGTTGGAACCAACCTACTAGAGACAACAATCCCCGTTGGAAAGAGACATCAATCCCTATTGGAACAATACAATAGGTAGAACACTAGTCCTACTAGAATACATAGACAAAGTTGGTGGATCTGAAATATAACTCTGATATATACTAGAGTCACAACTGACACTCTTCCACATTGAGAATGATCTTCTGATACTAGCGCTCCCTCTTTTCTTCATAGTTTTGTACCCCAAATCACCTAATTTGATCACAACTAATATAACTGATAAATCATACAAGTCGTGCATATAGATAATGTATATGAACATTTGAAATATATACATGAAATTCCATTAACACTTCCATGTTGGCTAGGGATCCATAAATAGCCAAGACGACATAAGGTGGACCTAAATTCAATTTACATAAAACGTGTAATACAACAGTCCAAACATAAATTTCTTATTGCTAAAAGAACTTGATGTCATGTGCCACCACGATAACCTTAATCAAGTCGTATCCTCACTCGACATGCAAGATTTGAATTCTGCACGCTACTAGCCATTACTACACATGCCTTAAAATCCAAATAGGAATAAAGAACCTTCTGACACTTCAAACTTCTTGCACATTAAACATATCCTCTGAAAACTTAGGAAACTGATAAAACTAATGTAGGCATACTCTCCTGCAAACCACAAAGCAATACTGTATTTCTGCACAAAATGCCTACCATATTTAGAAATCTCTTTGCCCAAAAGATATCCTAGTACAAACTTCCGGACCACCACACTCATATTGGTTGCATAACTGACATGGTATAACACTTTAAGTCAAGGGTAATATAATGACAATTCATGTAGTCCTACAATCTATTTCATCTTTGACAACCTTCACATTTGATAGTCTTGACACCCTTTGACAACAACTAACAATAGCCTTTGATAATCCTTTGACATCAATGCCAATCTATGTTCAACAATCTCCCCCTTTGTCATTGATGGAAAACAAAAAAATGTTCGATGCCACCATTCTAACTTTCAGAATGATTTCTTGGCTGTAGAATTTTCTCCCCCTATAAAATATATGGCATTCTAATATTATTTTTTCTAAGAAATTCAACATTTTGAGTTTACTCACTCCTCAATTTGGAATTTTGAGATTACTCTCTCCCCCTTTGACATCAATGGGAAAGCGTCAGCAATACCTATGTTGCCATCAACTTACCCCCCCTGCAAGGAGGCACCATTTTTGGAACCTTTTCACATTTATCGTTACACTACACCATCCAAAAACTTATTCCTCAAATAGACTCCCCTGAGTCCATGCTTCACTATTTCTGAAAATACTCTATAAGATTTCCAATCCTTCTTTTGATAGGTAGACCAAGCTCCCCCTCACCTTGTGCTTCCTCTTGATTCAAGAGGAGGGAGCAACAACTCCCAACTTCTATCGGAGAAACTCAAATATATTCTTAGGAAGTGGCTTCGTGAATACATATGCAACTTGCTCCTTTGTATCAACATACTCCACTCTTCCTTCTCTACAACCTTCTCCCTCAAGAAATGATACTTGATTGCAATGTGTTTTGTTCTTAAGTGCATCATCAAATTCTTTGAAATATTTATTGCACTAGTGTTATTACAAAGAATAGTGATAGGGTCTTCAAATTCAACCTTCATCTCCTTTAGATTCTGCTTCATCCAAAGCACGTGAGTGCAACATGAAGCTTCAACAATATATTTTGTTTCTATTGTAGATAGTGAAATTGATTCTTGTTTCTTACTAAACCAGGACACCAAACTATCACCAATGAAGAATGCACCACCATTTGTGCTCTTCTGATCATCAACATATCCTACCCAATTTGAATCTATGTATGCGATCAGAGTGAAATTCTCTCTTTGGATACCACATTCCGAAATATTCAATGACCTTCAAATGCTTGAATATCCTCTTCACCACTTTAACATGAGTCTCTTTAGGTTTTGCTTGAAATCTGGCAACCATTACAGTTGGCTACATATAATATCCAGTCTGGATGTTTTCACATACAACAAATTTCCAATCATGGACCTATACAAATTTTGATATGACGGAGTAGATTCATCATCTTCGCTCAACTTACACTCAATAACGATAGGTGTTACAACCGGTTTGCAATCTTCCATCCTGAACTTGTTCAACATTTCCTTTATGTACTTGTGTTGTGAAATGAAAATGCCTTTTCCTGATAATACAATCTACAATCCAAAAGAGAAAGATAATTATCCTAACATAGACATCTCAAACTCATTCTACATTTCCTTCTGAAATTCCTTGCACATGTCAACACTTCTCCCTCCACATATGATGCCATCTACATAAACCACAACTATCAATGTTTGTTCTTCTATTTTTATGTATATATTGCTATCTGCACATCCTCTCTGGAATCCTTGATGTTGTAAGTATCTATCCAACCTTGAATATCAAGCTTTAGGAGCTTGTTTGAGTTCATACAAATCCTTTTTCAATCTGCAAACATAATTTGAATTTTTAGAACATTGAAATCCTTCAAGTTGTTCAATATAAATCTCTTCTTCTAATATCCATTAAAAAATGTTGAATTCACATCCATCTGGTATATATTGAAATTCTTGAATGCTGAAAGAGCTAAGAACATTTTGATTGTCTCCAATTGGTCTTGCCTCTAGAGAAAATGTCTCTTCAAAGTCTATGCCTTCAACTTTAGCATACCCTTTACACACAAGTCTTGCTTTTTTTTCAAATCATTTCACCTTCTTCATTTAGCTTATTTTTGAACACCCACTTGGTTCCAATCATATTCTTGCCTTTAGCTCTTGGGAAAAGTTCTCAAGTTTCATTTTTTCTTATCTAATTTAGTTCTTCCTCCATAGCTTCTATCCATCATTGTTCTTTTCTTGCTTCTTTGCATGACTTAGGTTCTTGTGACAAATTTTGGGAACCTAAATGCTTAACTCCCTTCCTAGGGTTTTTCACCTAGAAAGAGAGAGATTAAGGCTCCTAAAATGCTGATGCACATTAAAATAAGGTTATGTGTGATGTTAATGCTAAATGGGGTGATCACTGCTAAACTATGGAATTGATCAAACATGCATGCAAAATCTAAGAACTAGGACTTGTTTGAAAACACATTGTGTAATGCAAAAGACGTAAAGAATGATCTAAAAATGCAAATAAAGCCAAAAAAAAGGAAATAATGTGAATGATATGCACCTGGAAATGTATTTAAGACTGGAAATATCTCTGAAATTCTGAAATTGTTCATATCTAGGCACAGTGGGACTCATTCGCCAAGCATGGCGAATCAGTCCTGCTTGTGCTCAAATCTTTCAGAAACCTCTTTTTGACTGTTGGGAGTTGAAATCTCAGAAAATCAATTTTCAAGCCTATAGATGGGACTCATTCACCATGGGTGGAGAATCAATCCACCTACAAAAATCTGGAAAATTAGAGGAAGATTTTGTGGAGTTAGATTTGTATTTTTGTCTCCTACAGGTTTTCGCTTCTGAATTTGTCAGATCCGGGTTTGAAAATGACTTTTCCTTGATGATTTGACTTGGATGGATGTAGAGATGACTTGAATGACTTTGCAACTTGATTTTCAATTTTTTTCAAGCTTCCAAGAGACCTAAATCTGCATACAAACAAGACAAGAAAGAGAAATTGTTGATTGTTAGGGCATGGGGGTTTGCCTTGGTCAAACCCCGTTTAGGTAATTAAACCAAATTGATGAAATGAAGGAATGAAACATGAAAAATGGAAGTGATGACCTTGTGATGATGATTTGATCTTGGATGTTTGCTACAACACATGTAAAATATGTCCTTGAATGCTTTAGAATGCTCACTTGAAGACTTCTAATGGAGAAACCTCAACTTGCTTGACTTGTGATAGAAGATAGATAATGAATTGATAATGAGAGGTGTAATAATGAGATAAGATGTGTAAAATGAGGTTAAAAATGCTTATTTATAGACAAGTGTGCCTTAGTACCTGTTTATACTTCATCACAGGCCAACATGAAGTGAAAATAAACTTTAAATTTCACTTTTTCCCACTCAAGGGTCAAAATGGGGGCTAGATAGGACTCATTCGCCAAGCATGGCGAATGGGTTCCACTTGGATGGGACTCATTTTCCAAGCATGGTGAATGGGTCCCGTAGGGGCCATTCTGACACTTATGAAGCTTAGGAGATAGGAAATAAGGTTTAGATTGCTATCTTGTCGGGTATTTGATCAATTAAAACCTCAGGATACGTAACATGGGTCAATTAGGACCTATTAGTGGTGATGTAAATGTGGAATAGGGCTTGGGACACATAAATCAAATGTGAAAGTGTAATTAAATGCACTTTACGAGACTAAAATTAGGTCCACATAGCCTATAAATGTACAAGAACCAATGTGAATGTGTAAAACACATTACAACACTAGTTTAACATTAAGTTTATGTTAAGATCCTTCTAGATTGATGAATAATATTATTAAATATGTTTTATAATGTTGAATTAGGAAGAAATAGGTTAATTAAGTCTAGAAAAGCATGAAAACATCTTACAAGACTTCACAACACCTTTACAAGATGTTAATAAACACATGTTATTTGATTTGTAAGGGTCCAAGATCTAGTGTGGACATGTAAAATGCCTCACAACACTAGATTAGGGCCTCATTAAATCCATATAATCTCATGTCAAGCAGCGGGTCCAATTTTTGACGACACATTAAGCCCCCACTTTAGTGAGAGAAACTTGCTTCCTCACACTAAATTAGCCATTCAAGAGAGATCCACATGTATGCCAAGCCCCCAAGATACACAATCATGTAAAGGAAAGGAAGAAAGAGGAATGATATGGAAAAGATGTACTCACTCTGGGGCCACGGAACTAGTTGTCCGTGTGGTGAGAAGGCCCAAAAAGTAAGATACATACGCTAGTTGGTATGCACTCACAAACACAAAGGTGGCTATGGGGAAAAGTCATGCCGCTAGTTGGGCTTCCCGCTCAACCATATTAAAGCTATACCCGTTCGATAAATTTAGCAAGGCACCACAAAGCCAAAGGAAATGCAAATGTTTGTTTAAGAAAAATAGGATGGCACCATAGGCATGCAAGTTGTGTTATGCAAGGTGGCCAAATAAATAAGACAGCTCCACAGGCATGCAAGTTGTGTTATGCAAGGTGGCTAAATGAGAATGCAATATGTAAAAATTTTATGTGTAAAATGTTCAAAATAGTCTTGTTCAGTTTATGCAAGGTCAGTCACTTAGGGAACATTGTGTCTAATGTCTCCAAGAGAGGACCAATCAAAGAATATGCTAAGATAGATCACACTTATGAAGGACATTACACCCAATGTCATCCACAAAGTAACAAACGCATTATGTAAATGACAAGGCTTCGCTAAGAATGCAAATGAAATAATGGTAATGTATGCCCCCCACTTTAAAGGAATTGCTACACATCATTCTGAGCAATTACTTGAAAGTATAGAAGAAAAGAAAAGGAAAAAAGAAAACAAGACAAGAGAGCCAACCTAGAAAGCTCTATGCCAAGTCATATGTTTCAAAGTCAGGTTGCGTCATGTCAAGGAAAGTGAAAATTAAAGAAAGGTTGTATGTCACGTGCGAGTCAATCTTAAGACATGTCATTCACATCTCAAGCTTGCTCTTATGTGTTCATGAAAAGTTGACGAGTAGTCAAAAGAGACAACGACAAGTGACATACAAGGGCAAGGCTATCAGACCCGTTGCCCCCCACTAGGTGTAGGACAAAGGTGAGCCTGGAATGGAGGAGAGTTATTGTAGTTAAATGAGGGAGAGATGTATTGAGGAGAAGGATTGGTTATTTTAGAAGAACACAAATCCGTTTGAATGCTATTTGTCATTTTGTCATGAGGGATAGGAGTTATATTGCTCCTATTACCACCATGGGGTGAGTTGAATGGAACACAAGGTTGGTTGAATGGAGATTGGGATATTGCACACTCTCCCTTAAACGTAGGTGTGAAACTCCAATGACTACTAGAACGTGTGTCTGAAAATGAATTGTTTGTGTATGACTCTTTGGACCATGAGGGTGAGATTTTGGAAATATTATGGAAAGGAGGTGTAGAATCTAATGACCCCAAATTATCACGAAAGAGTTTCGTTGTAGGTGTAGAAGTAGCATCAACTTGTTTAGGTTTTGATCTAGGAATGAAAGGATTAGGAGAGTTGAAAGTGTTGTGATCAGTCGATGCATAGCTTTTCTCATCTGCATCAACCGTGTATATCTTGTTGTTGTATTCAAACTTTATGACACGGTGAAGGGTAGATGGGACTCCTTTCATAGCATGTATCCATGGTCTCCCTAGGATAATATTGTATGGAAGGGGTTCTTGCATGATATGAATAGAGGTAGGCAACACTACAGGTCCAACCTCAATAGGTAATGTTATCATCCCAAGTGGTTTCCTATCAACATTGTCAAATCCACGAATATGAACATCATTAAGTTGAATGAGCTTTGTGTCCATGCCAAGTTTGTGTAGGAGATCCATGCTACAAACATTAATCTCCAATCCATTGTCGATGAGAGTGTGCCTAACTAGAGTTTCATGAATGATCACCTTTATCATTAAGGGATCATTTTTGTTTTGAATGGGAAGTGAGGGTAATTCATGTTTAGGGAATGTGATTTCTAATTGAGTGGGTTGTATGGGATGAGAGGAGGATGTAATATGATTTGGTTTGATGTAAGATTGTATCTCTTCCTTCTGTATTTCCAACATTTCATGGAAGAGAGATTTGATTGTTGGTGAAAGTTGAATGAGCTCCCATACAGATATATTAACAGGAGTCTTTTTAAGATCTTCAACACTAGGCACTTTATGAGGAAAAGGTAATGATGTAGGAGTGTTGTGTGGTCCTCTAGATGTTTGAGTCACTAAATTACAACTTAGTGGCTGCAAAACATTGTTATGAGTAAGATTGCATGATGGATTTCAAGACAACTTGGATTTTTTTATGTTTTTAACTAATGGAAGATGATGTAGGAATCTCACTAATTAAAGGAGATCCCACTTGTGTCATCATCACCATAAATTTTTTGTCTTGATTGGCATGATATGTTGGTGAAGGGGATTCTAATGCCACTTGATTATCATCTCCTAAGGAAAGGTTAGCGGTTGAAGGATGTGTGCTGATGGTCATATTGTTTTGCATTATGATATCCTCCCTAGGAGAAGAGTTGTTAGAAGAACTACAAGCCAAATGTTGTTGACATTCAAGGTTTGGTTCTTCTAAAAGAATTTCATTGCTAGTAGGGGAATGATCAATGGGTGAATGATTGTGCTCCATAAGGGTTTCCCTAGGAGAAGGGGGACAACTAAAATATTCATAACCTTCCTCAAACAAAGCATCTACTTCATAACTATGAGAGAAACTAGGAGAAGGGAAAATGTTATTATCATGATTGCTTATGTTTAAGTTGTCTTGTTGATCAATGTCTTGTCCACTAAGAGAGGTAAAAGGAGAGAAACAACTTAGATTCTCAACACTCTCATTGTTTGGTTCTTCTATCACCAAAACATCTTCTTTTCCAATAGGAGAGATATTAGGAGAAGAACAAATATGATTGTGAGGAATGGCCAAAGTTGTATTCTCTTTCACTAAAACACTCTCATAGGGAGGGAATAGGAAGTGTTTCTTAACAGGTTTACATATGCAAGGTACAAGCATTGTGTGAATAAGAATGAAAAGAAAATGTAACCATTTCATGCAATGTTTCAACAATAGGAACAATGTATATGGAAAGGTACAAAACATTCTTATCCAATATATGCAAGATTTGAAGAAAGAAAACAATGTACATGAAAGAATGAAAATCACTTTTAACAAAATTATGCAAAGTTTTAGGAATAGAAACATTGTATATGCAAAATTGTAGAAATGGAAGCATTTTCAGATCGAATGATGCTTGGAATTGAAGTGATTGGAAATATGACTATCTTAAATTGATGTTTTTGAGATAAATGCATAAAATAAATGCTCTAGAAACCTTCCAGACTTATACTATATGATACTAGGAGGCTTACGAAGCATAAAAATGAGATTTCAGATTCTTTTTAGTTAGTGAAAAATTTGTATAGGGACTGATTCGCCACAGATGGCGAATGAGTCCCAGTAGCGGTGTTTTGCAAAATTTTCAGAAATTATGAATGGTTTGTGATGTGTATGAGGTTGTAAGGTGTAGACCTAAGATATAGATGAAGAATGTTAGAGATTTTTAAGGAAATTGTATGCAAAGATGCAAGGTAAATGCACTTTTTTCTAATGCGAAAATTTGAAACTAAACAATGCATGAAATGAGTTATTTTGAGTGAGATCTAGTGAAATGCATGCTATAGAAATGCAACTAATTGATATATACAGGTTAAGGCACCAATCAGAAGCCTAAAAATAAATTTCTGAGTTTTGGAAAATGTTGTTTCAGGGGTTAGAAGGGACTAATTCGCCCAGGGTGGCGAATCAGTCCCAGTATGGACTTTTTTCAAAATTTTCAAAATTTTCAGATTGATTTTTAGGAATTCTGAGAGTCAATAAATAGACCTAAATGAAATATGCAGAATTTCAATAAATCTAAAAGAATTGAGATGCAACAAATGCAACCTAAATGCACTTTTTATGATTGCAAAATTTAACACCTAGTAGGCAAATGAATCATGCAAACCCTAATGCAAGCTAGATCTATGAGGAAAGACACCAAATCAGAAAATAGAAGTATTCAAAGAGTTGGGTTCACCACAATGTGACAAATTTTGGGAATCTAAATGCTTAACTACCTTCCTAGGGTTTTTCACCTAGAAAGAGAGAGATTAGGGCTCCTAAAATGTTGATGCACATTCAAATAAGGTTATGTGTGATGTTGTTAATGCTAAATGGGGTGATCTAAGCGCTGCTAAACTATGAAATTGATCAAACATGCATGCAAAATCTAAGAACTAGGACTTGTTTGAAAACACATTGTATAATGCAAAAGACCTAAAGAATGATCTAAAAATGTAGATAAAGCCAAACAAAAGGAAAGAATGTGAATGATATGCACCTGGAAATGTATTTAAGACAGGAAATATCTCTGAAATTATGAAATTGTTGATATTTAGGCACAATGGGACTCATTTGCCAAAATGGGACTCATTTTCCAAGCATGGCGAATCAATCCTGCTTCTGCTAAAATATTCCAGAAACCTGTTTCTAATTGTTGGGAGTTGAAATCTTAGAAAATCAATTTTTAGGCCTATAGATGGGACTCATTCACCATGGGTGGTGAATCAATCCACCTACAGAAATCTAGAAAATCAGAGGAAGATTTTGTGGAGTTAGATTTGTATTTTTGTCTCCTATAGGTTTTCACTTTTGAATTTGTCAGATCCGGGTCTGAAAATGACGTTTCCTTGATGATTTGACTTGGATGGATGTACAAATGACTTGGATGACTTTGCAACTTGATCTTCAATTTTTTCCAAGCTTCCAAGAGACCTAAATCTGCATACAAACAAGACAAAAAAGAGAAATTGTTGATTGTCAGGGCATGGGGGTTTGCCTTGGTCAAACCCCGTTTAGGTAATTAAACCAAATTGATGAAATGAAGGAACGAAACATGCAAAATGGAAGTGATTACCTTGTGATGATGATTTCATCTTGGATGCTTGCTACAACACATGTAAAATATGTCCTTGAATGCTTTAGAATGCTCACTTGAAGACTTCTAATGGAGAAACCTCAACTTGCTTGACTTGTGATAGAAGATAGATAATGAATTGATAATGAGAGGTGTAATAATGAGATAAGATGTGTAAAATGAGGTTAAAAATGCTTATTTATAGACAAGTGTGCCTTAGTACCTATTTATACTTCATCACAGGTCGACATGAAGTGAAAATAAACTTTAAATTTCACTTTTTCCCGCTCAAGGGTCAAAATGGGGGCCAGATAGGACTCATTCGCCAAGTATGGCGAATGGGTTCCACTTGGATGGGACTCATTTTCCAAGCATGGCGAATGGGTCCCATAGGGGCCATTCTGACACTTATGAAGCTTAGGAGATAGGAAATAAGGTTTAGATTGCTATCTTGTCATGTATTTGATCAATTAAAGCCTTGGGATGCACAATATGGGTCAATTAGTACCTATTAGTGGTGATGTAAATGTGGAATAGGGCTTGGGACACATAAATCAATGTGAAAGTGTAATTAAATACACTTTATGACACTAAAATTAGGTCCACATAGCCTAGAAATGTACAAGAACCAATGTGAATGTGTAAAACACATTACAACACTAGTTTAACATTAAGTTTATGTTAAGATCCTTCTAGATTGATGAAATAATGTTATTAAATATGTTTTATAATGTTGAATTAGGGAGAAATAGGTTAATTAAGTCTAGAAAAGCGTGAAAGCATCTTACAAGACTTCACAACACCTTTACAAGACGTTAATAAACACATGTTATTTGATTTGCAAGGGTCCAAGACCTAGTGTGGACATATAAAATGCCTCACAACACTAGATTAGGGCCTCATTAAATCTATTTAATCTCATGTCAAGCATCGGGTCCAATTTTCGATAGCACAGTTCTATATTTGAAAGTAAAGAAAATTGTACTTGTTCATTTGCCTTCTAAAGTTTCTTTCGGGTCTGAACCCCACTGTTTTTATCTCCTATGATTTGGCCTTTATAATGATTCCTCTAAACATACTTTGTTAGAGTTTTTGTAGCAACTTCTTTTGAATCTTCAATACTCTTGTGAATTGGTTCTTCATCATCTTCTTCTTTTGGAATACTAGTAGATTGAATACGCTCATCAACTCTCACATTTGCACTTTCAAATATCTTCTTCAATCTTTTGTTATAACATTTGTAAGCTTTACTTCTTAAGGAATAACTAAGGAAAATACCTTCATCTAATCTAGAATCAAACTTACCAAATTTTTCATCTCTTTTGATGTAGCACTTGCTTCCAAATATTCTGATGTGTCTTATTGATGATGGTCTTCCTCTCCATAAATCATATGGAGTATTCTCAGTCTTGCACCTAATCTGAACTCTATTTGGAATATATACAATAGTCTATGTAGCTTCTCTCCAATACATATCCAGTAGATTTTCTTGACGTAGCATAGTTCTTGCCATCTCTTGTACATTCTGGTTCTTTCTTTCTGTAACTCCATTTTGTTATAGAGTTCTAGGATCAGAGGACTACCTCTGAATCCCATTCTCTTCACAAAATCTATTATACTTCTCAACAATGAATTCTCCACCTCTATCCGATCTCAAAACCTTGATTGTCCTTTCGGTTTCATTTTCTACTAATGCCTTGAATTCCTTAAACTTGTCAAGTGCTTCTGACTTTTCTTTCAAATATGTTATCCAAGTCATCCTAGTGTAATCATCAATGAGCATCATAAAATATATGTCTCCTTGTGGACTCTTCGTCCTCATTGGTCTACAAAGATCTGTATGAACTAGATCTAGTGGTTTTGATGTAGAATACTCTTTAGTAGGATATTTAATTCTTGTTTGCTTCTCTTCATGACATGGCTTGCAGCTGATTGATTGAGGCTTCTTAATCTTTGGCATATCTCGAACCAACTTTCATCTTTTGTTGTGAGACAACTCTGTCCATTCAACTGACTAAGATGATAAATGGCACTGTCTCTCATTCTTCCTTCCATAATCAGTTCACTAGTACTAGATTCCCCGATTTCACAACCTTCAGCACTAAAGATAACTTGTATCCTTTCTCACACATCTAACTAACACTTAACAAATTGTGCTTTAAACCTTCAACATACAAAATATCACATCTTTGTTTTACCACCATCAAGACTTAAAGTACCCTTAGCAAATATTTTGGTAATTGAATTGTTTCCAAGGGTTACAATTTCTTGAAATTCATGAAATTACTCTTGTCTATGGTCCACAGGTTCTCCTTTTGAGCAAGTAGTGCAGTTTGAGCAATCATTGATTTTTTAGACTTCTCTTGAGAAACCTTCTTCTAGACCTTTCCTAATTCATGACTTCTATTCTTTGATTCTTTTCTCCCACTTTTTGGTAAAGGAGGACTCACAAAATTGCTTTTGTAGTTTCTTGCAATGTGTCCAAAATTTTTACATTTGAAATAAATGATATTAAAGTTGTACAAAGGTGCAAATACATTATTGCTGAAAAAATTACTTCTTCTTACTAGAGATCTTCTACACTTAATAGCCTTATGACCACAATTATTAAAATTAAAACAATAACTAGAGAAAGGACAATTTGACATGTTATTGTATCCATGTCTTATGGATCTTCTTCTTTTGTTTTGTGCTTGAATAAAGCCATAATTGCTTCTCATGCTTTCATCACTTTCCATGGTTCTTTCAGATCTTGAACTTTCAGAGCCTATCACTTCCAAACTTGCCTTAGTAGTCTTCTCAGACTATTTTGTCACCTTCTTCTTCTGATCATCAAAACCTATTACGGTTTTGACATGCAAAGCTTTCTGACTTTTTAAAATCTGATCTAGGGTTTCAATACTTTTACCAAACTTTATGTAGTTGCTAGTTCACTTTCTCAAGATCTTTTCTTATTGTCACAATTTTTGCTTCCAACTTTTTACAGTCTTTATCACTTGATAGCAACCTTTCTGTCAAAACCTCTTCAATTTTTTTTTCTTCTTCAATATGGGTCTTTAGTTCAATAATCATCTTTTCTACATTCATCAATTCCTTAGATACCTTTTCTTGAGCTCTCACTTGTTCAACAATTTCGTTCTTCAGTCTTTTAGTTTCCTTTCCAACACACATCAATTCTTCCATAAGATCAACCTCTTCTACATTGTTTCTAGAATCCATTTCAACATCTCCATCAACAATCTCAAAAGCCATGAACATAACCTTTTTTTGTATCTTCAAATATATCCTCATCTTCTTTAGTGGAGTAGTCTTCTTCCTCATCAGTGTAGAAAATTTTATGTTTCCTCTGATGTCTAAGCTTTCTCTAAAATTACTTCTTTCCATTATTTTTTCTCAACATTATTAGAATTCTTATGGAGACACTTAGCCATAAAATTTCCTACTTCACCATAATTGAAACACTTGAAAGGTAATTTGCCTTTGTACTTACCAAAACCTCTTTGTAGCTTCTTGGAAATTTTTTCTTCTTTTGGATTTGATCCTTAGATACTTTGAAAGTAACCTATTTCCTTATAGACTTCACTTTCAAATCATCTCAATTGTAGTTAAAGTTCTATGTAGTTCAATTAATTTTAAAGTATTCAAATCCTTAGCTTCTTTAATAGCATATATTTCAGGATCAAAACTTCTAGGGAGAGATTTATGTACCTTCTTCACAACAATATTCTCTTCTAAACTCTCACAAATACCTTGGATATTATTGACAACTTCATCAACTTAGAGCATGAATGTAGAAATGTTCTCATCTTTCATTTTCAAACCTTCAAATTGAGCTATGTAAGTTTGCAACTTTGCCTCTTTAACTTTGTCATCACCTTCATAGATTGTCATCAGTTTATCCCATATATCTTTTTTTGTTCTACATTGCTTCACTTTCACAAATTTAGAATTAGGCAATCCACATAAATAACATTCCTTGCCTTAGAATTGAGTTCACAAGTCCTCTTTCCAACCTGATCCTATACCATAGAAAAATGGATCATTGACATTTTCATGGTCTTTTGGATCTTTCTCTCATCATGCTTGGTCTATTTTGCTTTGATTTAATGTTGCAATGTAACTTATGCATTCACATTAGGTCCTAAATATTCAAATTATGGCATCTTGTGAAGGTGTTGTGAAGTGTTGTAACATATTTCTACACTTTTCTAGACTCTTTTCATTACAATTCACCTAAAAATAACCTTTTCATCACTTATTAAGTCCCATTTTGAAGTGTTGTAAAGTCTTTTAACAATATTTCATGCCTTTCTTGGCTTAATTTCACTATTTACACCTTTCTTATGCTTTATTTGAGCCCCTTTATGCACTCATAAGGCTTAATTAATTGCATTTTTGAATGTAAGCCCGACAAATAACATTAAATGTGACTTAATTCCCGACACCCACTTTCAAGCCCAAGATGGGACCCATTCGCCATGGGTGGCAAATGAGTCCCTTTTGGCTCCAAAATCAAAATAATTCAAATTTTCTTTCAGGTTTTTATTTAAAATTACCTTATGTAAGCCTGTGATGAGGTATCATTAGGTTATTAGGGCACAAGAGTGTATAAATAAGTGTTTTTCTCCTCATTTTACATTTCCTCATTCACTTGCATTCACTAAACATCAATTAGCATTTGAGCACTTTGCATCATTCAATCAAGCATCAACCAAGCATCTTGGAGCAACCATTGACATAACTTCAGATTTCTTCAACAAGGTTGTGGTGAGTTTAGGACATTTGCATGTTATTTATTCATCTTTCCTTGTTTGTTTCATTCCATTTCTTTATTAAGGGTTTGATTACCAAAGTGGGATTTGACCAAGGCAAATTCCTATACTCTAACCCTTAACCATTTTTCACCTTTTACATGTGTGTTTGCAGACTTTTGTATGAAGATTTATCAAGAAATTAGGTGTTGAAAGATTGTCAAGAAGTCAACAAAGTGTTTCAAGTCAAATCAACCCTATTTCAAACTTGGAGACAACCTATAGTCCATTTTCTGTAGATTTGACTCCGTCAACCCGACAAGAAGACAAGTGCAGATCTGGAGCTACAAAATTGGCCTTTGATTTCACAAAATTTTGGGAGAGGACTAATTCACCATTAGTGGTGAATGAGTCCCACCTTAAGGCTAAAAAAATAGATTTTGTTAGATTCCAGATCCCGACAGTCAGAAACCTGTTTTAGGAGATTTTACCAGTAGCAGGACTGATTCACCATCAGTGGTGAATGAGTCCCAATGGTGATTTTTACTGATTTCTACTAGCATTCAAATTATTCCAGATTCAACATTCATTGCCTAGGTGCACTCTGATCAACCTCTTTCAATTCTATTTTTCATTCATTGATGTTTTAATTCATTCTTGCATATCTCACTATGTTTTCAAACATTGTATATTTCATTAGTTTTGCATTCATAATCAATCAATTTTATTAGTTAGTTGCATTTACAACATTGCATTTAATTATATTTGCATCATACAATCCTCTATTCGAATGAACCACTTCAATTTTGGGGTTCTATCTCTCTCCTTTTAGGTGAAAGATCCTAAGAGTGCAAGAGAAGCCTATAGACAACAACAAAATTGTTGGTTTAGATCCCTAGGAGGGTTTTTTAGGAGGTTCATATCCTTCTACAATTGACATCAAGACATCCATTCCTAAGGCCATCAAATGGGACTCCATCTAACTTTCCAAAAAGAAAAATTTGATCCATCAAAATTTGGTGCATTATTTCCAGAGACTCCTTCCTATGCCATCCCAAATCTACCTTAAGCTGTTAGGCATTTTCAAAGGAACTTAGCTCCAATACCAATTGAAGGGAAAACAATCTACTGAGTGGCGCAGGGGGGGAGGGGCGAGGGGGGGGGGGGTGAATTAGTAGATCTACTTAATTCAACATTTTCAACTTCAACATTACTTACTGAATCATGCAACCTAAACTTTTTCTATGGTTATATAGTTTTTTTTAACATAAAGAGCACTTAAGCAATTAATCATAACACAACACAAGATATCACCTGATATACATGGGAACCCAAGATGGGAAAACCATAGTGAGAATAGTTGCTTGGATCTACTACCCAAATCCAACCTCACAATGCAAAAATATAATAAGTGAGATTACAATATGAAGTAGGCACCAACCTACCAGAGGCACCAATCCCCTATTGAATCCGTAGGCACCAACCTACTGGAGACAACAATCCCCATCAGAAAGAGACATCAATCTCTACCAGAACAATACAATAGGTAGAATACTAGTCCTACCAGAATATAGAGATAAAGTTGGCATATCTAAAATATAACTCTGATATGTACCAAAGTCACAATTGACACTCTTCCACATTGAGAATGATCTTTTGATATTGGCAGTCCCTCTTTTCTTCACAGTAACTTTGTCCTCAAAATCACCTAACTTGATCACAACCAATACATCTAATAAATCATACAAATCACACACACATAATACATTTGATCATTTGAAATATGTACATGACATTACATTAACACTCTTCCATGTTGGCTGGGGAGCAACAAATAGCCAGGGCGACATAAGGTGGACCTAAATTCAATTTACATGAAATGTGTATAATACAACGGTCTAAACATTAATTTATTTCTGCTAAAAGAACTTGATGTCGTGCGCCACCACAGGAACATTAAGCAAGTCATATCCTCACTCCACACGCAAGATTTGAATTCTGCATGCTACTAGTTGTTATCGCACATGCCTTGAACTCTGAATAGGAATGGAGAACCTTCTGACACTTCAAACTTCTTGTATGTTGAACATATCCTCCAGAAACTTAGGAAATTGATAGAACTAATGTAAGCATACTCTCCTTCCAAACTATAGAGCAATACTGCATTTTTGCATGAAATGCCTACCATAATTAAAAATCTCTCTACCCAAAAGATATCCTAGCACAAGCTTCCAAACCACCACATTCATATTGATGACATACCCGACATGGTATAATGAACACACTAACTATTTGAAGGTAGTCACGTCTCAACAAAACTTAATGTATGTTACTTAATATAGGATCCGATTGACAAGACAACTACTTCATGATTATTACTTTCGGATACACCTACTCCTTTAAGAACTCTCACTTACAAATTGCTCTAAATTTGAAATTTGTTAGTGTTAATATGAGAGTTTGTGAGGCCTTTTTAATGATTTTTAGAGGGAATTTGGGTTGGAAATGTAGTAGGCCATATTAGTGGTAATTAGATGAACTTGTGAAAAATTGAATTTTACTATAAAGAGGAATTCTTTACACCTCATTTTCCCACCACCAAGGAGAAGTTTTAAGACTCAAAAAGGTTTAAAAGAAAACAAATAATACATCAATGAGGGTTAACACATGAAAAGGGAAAAAGTGCCACATATACACTAGATTAGACTAAGGAAAATAGTAAATATGATCTAAAATACATGTGCGATAACAACGAAATTGAATGTAAAGCTAATAATGAAATTTGTAGAGTATACAAATTCTGATCTTACAAATACATTTGACAAGACTTGTGAAATTAATAGTACATTTTATCTTAACACATTATTATTTTGTATCTTATATTTTGCATAGCTCATAAATAAAGAAAAAATAATATATCACTAAAAAATAAAAATCAATAAAAACTATTGTTATTACAAAATTATATCAAGTCTAAATAACGATTATCATCCTAAAAATCTACTTTTTAATTACAATCCAACAATGAAAACCATTAAATTTATTCAAATCTAATTTAAAAAAATTTAAAATAATTATTAAAAATATAATAAATATTTAAAATTATACAATTTACAATCTTTTCTTTTACTCATAGATTTATAAATTATACATCATAGAATGAATTCATTCTATTTTTCACAGTTATTATTAGATGTTAAACCTAAAATTTGGCTCCTATAGTATATATTTTGAATGTGCATATAATTGATAAAACAAAATATATTGGTATTGTTTATATTAAATTTATTTTTTCAACTAAGCATATTTTTGTTTATGTAGGAGTGAAGTACCCATTGCAAGCTTGTTGTGGGCCCCAAGATGGAAATTATAATTATGAGTCAACACAACAATGTGGTTCACCAAATGCAACAGCATGTGAAGATTCAACTCTTCATATATTTTGGGATGGTATACATATAGTAGAATCTTTTCATCATATATTGGGAAAATATTTTTTAGAAGGAAAAAGCTTAATTCCAAAGTTTCTAATAAGAGAAAGTTGTAATGTCTCAAAGTAAGGATAACTGTTATGTTGGTAATTATAATATGACATTATATTGTTATTACGTGTATTAGTTTTTATCAATTAAACTATATTATTTCTTATTCTATATGATACGACATATATATTTAAGATTATTAATTTGATTTTATTGATTAAAATACATTTAGTTATATTAAAAAACATGTTTTATTTAGATAAAAATGTTATTCTTTTATATAAGAATTATGACATCTTAGAAAGCAGTAAATGTTTATTGTTAATAATTTATACTGTAATTTTTATCTAAAATTTATAACAATGTTAATTAAGAAATCCAACATAGTGATATAATTTTTTAATAAATTTAATTTAATAATTAATAAATTCTTGATCAAAATATGAGTTGATGATGTACAAATTAATACTCAACCACACCACTATCTAATTTAAACCAATTCCTTTATGGTTACACATGTGATGATCCTAACTAATCATGGTTTGTCATTGTCAACTAAAATAATATTATTAATTAAATATTTCACCAAAATAATTGAACATAAGGAAAATATTTTTCCTAGTTGTCTTGCAACACTAAGAAAAGCTCCCCCATGTTCAATTAATTAATAACATAATAAAGATAAAGTAAACCAAGTGTAGATCATTCTAAATGAACTCTTCATCCTCCAATGTGGCATCTTCAACTAGTAAATTCTTTCATTAGATAAGATACTCAGTGAGTTTTCTAGTCCTTAGCTTTTTTGTTTATGTTTGATGAATGAATTTTGGTTCCAATATTACGTTTCCTTCTTCATTGATCTTTGGTAATATTGTCTAAGTAGGGATATTATGCCCAATTACCTTCTTCAAATAGGAAACATGAAAAAATGGATGTATCTTTGTTGTTGGCGGTAAATCAAGCTTATAGCAAACACTACCTATCTTTTTCATGATTGTGTATGGGCCATAATATTTTGGGGACAAGTTTTTGTTCTTTTTTTATTGCTTCAATAGAATTTTGTTGTGAGGTTGCAATCTCAAAAAAACCCAATCCCCAACTTCAAAACTTCTCACTATGGTGTTGGTCTGCCTACTACATTTGATTTTGTGTCATGGCTAGATTATACTTGAGTTTTGAAAGTACTTGTTGATGAATCATATGGTCCTCCATGACCTGAACTCTTGGTGACACCTTCAATGATGATGTGATGGAAGGAGGTTGAAATCCATATAGTGCCATAAATGGAGACATTTTTGATGAACTATGAAAGGAAGTGTTAGAGCACCATTCTGCTAATGACAACCAATCTATACATTGAGACTATTTATCTAAAGTGAAACAACATAGATATCCTTCCAAAAACTTATAACAACCTTAGTTTCCCCATAACATTGAGGATGGTATGAAGAACTATGAGCCAATTGAGTATGCAAACATGTGAATAAATTTGTCCAAAATTGACTAGTAAAGATAGGATCATGATCACTGACAATAACTGTAGGTGTACCATGTAGTTTTTGTATATTCTCCAAAAAATATTTTGCCACTATACTTTTTGTAAAAGGATGTGATAATACAATGAAATGTGCATATTTAGTGAGGCAATCTATTACTATCATGATGAAATTCTTACCATTAGATCTTGAAAGTGTTGTGATGAAGTCCATGGAGACCTCTTCCCAATGTTGTCTAGGAATAACTAAGGGATGCAAGAAACCAAGTGTCTTAATTGTCTCCCTTTATTTATTTGACGACCTAAACATTCAACCACAAATTTTTGAGCATTACCTTATGGCCCTTCCCAAAAGAAGTCTTTCTCAGCTCAATGATGTCTTCAAAAATCCTAAATGACCACCAAATGGATACTCATGAAGATCTATGAGAATCTTTTGTTTGAGAGTGGAATTCTTGTATACAATTGCACTTTATACCACAAAGAATCTCCCTTACAACAAAACTTATCAGAACTACTAGGATCACTCTATAACTATTGAATGCGATTACTTGTAGCAATATCATTCTACCACTCTTCTTTGAATTTTGTTACACATTCTACTTGTAATATTTAAATAGCACACGATAAAGCTTCATCCTTCCTAGATAGTGCATTTGACACAACACTTTCCTTCTCTTTCTTATATACAATCTCAAAGTCATATCGCAATGTCTTAGCAACCCATTTTTGTTTCTCTTCAAAAGATAATCTTTGTTCCAAAAAATATTTTAGGCTATCATGTTATGTCTTAACCTTGAAGTGTCTACCCATTAGATAAGGCCTCCATTGTTTTGCATGGGAAATGATTTCTCCTAGTTGTCTTAAAACACTAAGCAAAGCTCCCCTATGTTCAATTAATTAATAACATAATAAATATTAGGTAAACTAAATCAAGCCCTAATGTGTACCCATACACTTATTTACTTAGGCAAGGCACATGAATAAAACATCCTTTCAAAGGAAAGTGAAAATTCTCTTTCCATGAATATCCAAAATATATTGTTGGAATTTTTAAATCTCAAAATTTCTTGAAATATATAATTGCAAGTTTGATAATCAAATTATTCTTTTCATCTTACATTTCTTCAATCATTTTGGTGTCAACACCCCTAGTTATATTTAGTATACATCTTGCCTATTTCTTTAAATATTTCCATTGGTGTACCATACAAACCATTCTAGACTTTCCTTTATACATTCAACCTTTACATATAGTTTAGATTTTTCATTATCAATGACACCAATTTACCTAGTGATAGTGTCTAGGATACCAACACTGTCAAATGATTGTGTCCAAATTGAAATTTAAATCAAAATTATTTCCAATGTTCAAACACAAATACTAAAGAATCTCACTAAGTTTTTCTCATTGGGTCTATTTATACTAAAACACCCACTCCATAATATATACTAATTTGAATAATTTGGACTCATGGTCCCTTTCTATAGTGGAGATAAACTTTTAATAGATGATAAGGGAGTTTTTCATAAAGGATTCCAACCCTTGTACAAAAGATATGACAAAACCATCAAAGCAATCACTAGACTATGACAATACACTAGGAATTATTCAAAATAGTACACACAATATATAACAAATAAGAAAACAACCACAACACATGATGAATTATAGCTCATTTAGAGAAATGGCTATATTTCATTCCTCATATAAGATTTAAGGGGTATATCCATTATAGAAAATTCATTATTCTTCGCCTCTTTCACTACCTTAGTATTGCTTTCTTTAGTTTTCACACAAGGAATAACTTATGTTGAGTGGTGTGGAGTTCTAGTTTATCCTGCAGAGCCTTGTGTAATGGAGAGGATTCACTATTCCCGAGTCTCTAGGACAAGGAAGAGTCTACAAGGAAGGAATAACCCTCGATTACCTTAGAGAAATAAGCTAAAGTGATGAAAGATGATTAAGAGAGAGTTTATGCAATATATTTGGTATTTTATGATTGTTTATGGAAAATAACTCTAGGAACCAAGAGAGTAGGCCTCAAAGGTCTCGAGAGACATACAAATTCGCTCAAAGCTAAAGGACAAAAGTGTAGACCAAGGACGATAACGTGACGCGCTGGCATCTTAGTGGGGTGTTAGCATCTCATAAGGACCAAAGATAGAGTCATCCACCAAAAAATCTTAGGGCTCATAAATGGTGTAGAATGAGAATGGACTTGCAAGAATGCGAGAGTGAATTGCAAAGGAATGAGAATGAATGAATTAGAGGGAAGAATATGAGTTCAAAATTAAAGAATTGCATGCAAGAGGGTCATTTTTAGGCACACCTACGACTGTAGAGGCGTTACACTTCATAGGTAAGTGAAAGTGTAATGTACCAATGACCACAAGATCATGAATCTTGTTAGGACATTCACATGGAGCGTAGACATCTATGTGACATGAAAGTGTCCTTGATAAAAATTCCCCCACTGACAGAAAACGACAAGGTTAAGGACAAAAATGAAGGCGGGGATGAAGGGAATTTGCATTATTATCTCATTAGGATAAAGTGAAGGTTGATGTAATGTGTAATTGCATGAGGGTGTAATTTTATGAAATTACATTTTTCCCCCAATTTAGCAAGCATATGTATCTGAACATGTGCGAGCTAAAGTAGAAAGTAGTTGAAGGGAATAATACTAGGATGAAGAGGAAGAATATCTTCAATCTGGTATATATGATGTAGAGAAGCTCCACCAAGATGTGAGGAGGACACAAGCCTTCAATCCTGCAAAGCTAACTGCAATCTCACAACAAACATGTTAGATACAGACAAAAATGTTAGGCCAACAAGAAAAAATTAGACATTATAAAATTTTATAGACATGACATGACATAATCTGATCATATAAATGATGACGCTGATAGGTATGGCTAGTAAGGATAGAGACCATACAACAAGCAAATAGGCTTGTGGCTACTACAAACTGCGTTGCAAGATAGTCACAAAAAGGAAAAGATGGGTATAGTCAGGTTGCCCCCAAGCTAGACAACAAGACATAAGGAATCAAGGAATACTTTTGAAGCTTTCAAAAATTAAGCATATATGATAGCCCCGCCTTAGAATGATGTGTTCTACACAGAGGAGCATGTTGGAAATAAGTGTTGTTTTTGATGTTAACTCAAGAAGTGTTGTCATTGATGTCAACTTAAGAAGTGTTTTCATTAATGCTAAATATGTGTGTTGAGGTTTGTACATACTCCTGAGATAGTTGGTGTGCAGAGTGTAAGTCAACAGTGCAATATGATAAATAAATGATGATTTCTCTGTTGTCTATGTGTGATGTAGAGGTGATACACCTGTTCCAATATGTTTCTTGCATGTACCTACCTTGATATCATTCTTGTTTGGTGTATCACACTTTGAGATAAGTTGCAAAAAATCTACCAAGGCATTTATAGTGTATACTCTAAGGAAGAGTTATGGTATTTTGGTTTCCATCACTACGCAATGCAAGATTTTACCTTGCAATTCAGAAGATAAGATGGTCGAGGTGTGAAGGTGTTATATCAAAGGATTCAAGTCATCACACCTTCTCCAGTGAAAGTTATAAGTAACAGTGTTCCAGTCTACGCTCTAGTAGTGTAATGTGTTGATATAGGCACATTGGGAGGCTCTGTATTCCTCCATAAATGAAATGACAGCCTTGTAGTTTTGAAGATGTGATCAATAATGTTAAATGCATACTATGTTGCAGTATTTGGTGTTTTGGTGGTCTGCAAGATCATATTTCAAATGACAAATTTGTTGCAAGTATGAGCAAGTTTGGTGGTGTTGTCATTAATGTTGTCATTCATGTCAGCACAGTTTAGTATATTGCAGATTGTGCATGTATAGTTGAGATACTATTGAGATGCTGTGAGTACATGGAGCTATCCTTATGATGTTGTAGATGTGTTGAAATGATGAGTTTCCAAGTGCTTTTGAGAAAATTAATAAAGAGAGAAGTCAGAGTTATGAATGTGCTCAAAATGTGCTTCGATATGTGCTTTATGCTTCCCCTTTATTGATCCTATGCTTTTGTGGATCTCAAGGTTTGCTAATGGTGATCTAGTGGTGATATATACTGATTTGTAGCTTCTGGTTTGATGAAGTGTGAAAGTTTTGTTCACCGATGTGTGAACCATTCTAACAGAGTTGGTCTTCTATGGATTGGGAGAAATGCTTTTGCTCCGCAGTCCTTTGCTGCTCTATCTCAGATCTTGCAGATCTGGAGTGTGTCTTATAATGGTGTTCTCTTGGTTCTGGCAAAGATGCATGTGGTTTGGTGTTCTGGAAGTTTAGTTTTAGAGTTGTTGTATGTGTTTGCACAATTCAGATGGACTGATGGAAGGAGTTTGGTGTTCGAAGATTGTTGCACTTGTTGCGGATGTATCTAAAGGAACTTGAGATGTGTTATTGTGCATAATGAATCATTTTGTGTAGTCCATGTGCTATCTTCTTGTTGGGAAGCGTGTACATCAATGTTCATTTGTGTTTTCATTAGGTTTGGCCGACCTGGTGTTTACACTTCATTTGAAGAATTAAATTTAATTAAGGAAGTGTGTGGTTGATCTGAGACATTATTTTTGGTCTTGGTTAAGTATTTTTATTGGTCCACTCTTATTCCTTTCCACTGCAGGAATGTTGAGTTGCCGACCTGATTTGAATTTATGAAATGAGGCGTATGTGGCTAACCTTGGAGAAAGTTTCTAAGGTTGAAGATGGTCTAAATGCAAGTCGAAATGTGAAGAATTGGATGATGATGAAAAGTGAGGAAGTAAGCCACTAATTAAAAGAGTAGAAGTGTGTGAAAGTATGTTGAGGAAACAATACTTCATTGTGTTAGATTCCTAAAGGCAATAAGCTAAAGGTTTTTGCAATCTTTTGATCAAGGCTATGGATTTGTGTTAATTGTTGTGGTGGATATTTTGTTCTCTTTTGTATTAGTAGGCAGTGAGCCTCCCTATTGGACAATGAGTCCTTTCTGTGGACAGTGAGCCTATTAGGTCTCAAAAACACAGGTTTGAACCATGAGAGGTTGCCAAGCTCATAACATTTTTGGCTAATGTACAAGGCCAAATGATGAATTTGAACCTTCTTCTCTTTAGGTACTTCCAGACCTAGGCGGGTACACCTATATGAATGAAGCAAATTTGAATTGTGTTTATTCCCAAAGCAATTTATCCATAATGGCAAGTGGCAGTGAATAAATGAACTCTTATTTTGGTATAGATTGTATAAGCAATATCAAGGCTAATCCTAATATGTTCAGTTAATAGATGTAAAATATAATGGATGAAACTAAGAGATAAAATGTATAAGACTAGTGCCTTGTTGGGTAAAACGGAGTCAAATGAAAGTTTGAGATGAGTGACTTCTATCCAGCATAAATTCTAATTGTTTGGCATATAGATGTTTGTTTACAACTTGTGTAAACATGCAAGAATGTAATTATCAAGTTCTGCTTAATAATCCAAATGATACTTCTAAATTATTGTGATAGATTTGAAGGATTTAATCTCCACTTGGAAGAACCAACTAATTATACCACATAAGTGCAACAAATGTGCATTGAAAAATTGAGTATATGCTTGATATATCAATTTAAATAACAGAGAAATATCAATGCTGGAGGCAATCACATAATATCTTCAATTAACTTAACAAACAACTAATACCAAAGATACGCCACAAAATCAGATAACTTCCATTGATTCCTCCAGAATTTTATACATGCATCATAGTCTATTTAGATGAAAAATCATTGAAAATTATCTATTGTATCTTTTTTCTATTCTCCTATTTACCTATATCTATTTTGACACTATAAAAAAATATATAAATGCATCAAAATCATGAAAGGACATGTCCCTTCAAAAATGTTTTTTTGCTTAACAACAATAATAAAACTAGAAATTAGGCCCTATTTAGCCACAAATGAACTTTTGACAAATGGTCCAAGTAATCATGTCACTCATGTGTGTCAGCATCTCCTAGCACATTCGGGATTGATATCTCCATTTTCACCATCTTCTCGTTCTGCTCACAAGCATCGTCTAGTGTTGTATCGTTTCCTATAGCCATCTTTGAAATATTTTGTAGCATCAACTCACATTCCTTAATCCACCTGTCCCTTTCTTTCATTTTTCCTTTATCTTCAAATAGCATTGGTAGTCCCTTTTTCGTGGCGTCAATCAGTCCCTGTTCATCCCCCTACAACTCTTCATGGAAGTCTATGTGTTTCCTTATGAAATGGTAAGCAATATCAATAGCCACATTATCAGGAACATCCCTTCTATTTATTTCTTGGAACTTCTCTTGAATTCTACCATCAATTCTCTTATGTTCTTGCTCTGTAATATAATTTTTTGAATGTGTTCCCTAAAGTTTACTCAATCAAGTCATCAGATTGGCCTGACTCTTTCTGATTACTGCAACAAGTGTATCATATTTACCTTGAGAATATGCATTCGATCCTTCCCACTGGTCTCTTGTATGAGAAATCTCACCATGAATCGACTGCTTAGCAGATCCTAGTGTAATTTCCATCATATCTTTCAAGTGATCATTTTCTCTGAGTAATCTTTCATTATTAGCCTTATACATTTCCTTCTCCTTAATTAACATCTAGATCTGGGCCTTATTCAACTTGGAAACATTGATTCCAATCTCTGTCGTAGTAATGGGATCAACTTCTCCAACCTTTAATGTCATAACATGCCCAAAATCCTTTTCAGTATCAATTACAATAGATTTCTTGTGTGGCAGATACAGGGCCCATATCATGAGTGATCCTTCATCTAGATTATACTTGGATCCTACATATATCTCTATTACCCCTTCAGGGTTGAGCTTATGTGTGGTATTATTATTCTTCAAGAAGCTATCAAAAACCAAAGCAGAATTTAAATCTAACCCAGGGAAAATCATAACACTTGCATCTTCCAACAGTTTTCTTCCCTTCTCAGGGGACATGTCTTCCATTTCTTTCTCCACACTTAACTTTAAACTGTTCAATAATTGCCCTTCATTACTTGGTGTTATATTTTCAAATGACTCTCTTATTGATTTTCCTTTTTGCTTGTATAAGAAAGCTTTAAATTCTAGAGTTTTGACAAATTCATCATCAGCCACAAATGATCTATATGCCATCTTCCTTCTATCTACATCTGAACTCTCTTCAACATTTGATTCCCTAGGAGGACATTTATAATCTTGGGTTCTTAATCTAGAAACTTTATCAACTATGCTATGAGGCCTATCATCACTAGATGTCTCTTCCCTAGAAGACAACAATTCTACATTTGGAAATCCTCTATTGTATACATCAACAACCCTTTTTGCTTCTTCCTCCATATTCTTGATCAGATCATCATATTGATAGGGTATATGATCATACCTTCCCAAGCTCATTTTATCCCTAGCAAAGTGGATGTACCCCTCCTGATCAAATCCCTTTCATGGTAGACCTTTCTTCATATTGTATTGCAATATTTTATTTAGAAACATATCATACCCATCCCTTGATAACATAGTGAAATCACCAAAGCACAGTGTGTTGGGCATAAATGCCTATTTTCCAAAAGAACTTAGGTTCATGACACCTGAATAATCCAATTTCCTAGCAATCTCCATGTAAGAAATCCTATCAGGCACCATTTTGGGAAAGATAAAAGGTGTATCTTCAAATCCATATATTTTGATCATAGTTGCACCTTCTAAGCAATACCAGTCTCCCCAATTGTGGTTAACAAGCCCATTGAAGTCCTTGGGTCTGAGAAACCTTTTTATCTCATTAGACAATGAATATTCACAAGGATGGTTATATAATCTATACAATGGTTTCACAAAATACTCTTCAAAATGTATAAAACAAGAGTTGGAAAATTTGTTGTCCCAAATGGCAGTCCAGAGTTGTACTAGTAATAATCTTCCTTCCCTATCCAACTGTGAAACCCTTAACTTTTTAGGCCACAACCTCAACTCTTGTCCATAGTACAATATTATATGCATAAAAATTGAATAATGCTTCAAATGAAAAATAGGAGATTTGTTTTTTATTGCCATTAATCTTGCATCAATCCCTTTGACAATATGTGAGTCATAATCAAAAGGTCTAGAATTATGGCACTAAACATCCGTTGCAACTACCATTGGCACAATTGACATGTACTCTGGGGCCTCTATCCCTAACACTTGGCATGCTGAAAAATATGTATATTTTAGGTATGGTTCAAACAAGTCAACATGAAATGGGGGGCCACCACCATCTTCCAGTGGAATTGAGTTTCCATTTTTCTTAAGTTTGTGCAATGGTAACCTCCAACCCTTGTATATGGTATCCATTCTCGAGAACTCTCTTTCTAGCTCTTCATGTATAATTTTTTCATCACATACCCCTTCTAGGTTAAACACTTCACAAATTGCAGTCTCCGATATGTGTATGAATGGTTTTCCCAATGGATCACAAATAGTTTTGATCTTTGGGTCATAATGAGAAGCTATCACTTTTACCAATTCTATGTCCACAAACACATTTGGGTAGACTAATTTTCCTAGGTTAAATTTCCAAGGATTACACATTGGTTCATACCAATTCCTTCGGTGGTAATGAAAAATGAACTCATATCCCCTAATCAGGGTCCATATATCACCTATGTGCTTGCATTTATCCTCTAATTTATCCACCTCTGCCCTAAGCTACATAGAGCACCTAGCTTTAGGTCCTGAGCCGGGCAATTGATCAATAAGGTCTTGGTTCAGTTTCCTCTTAGCTACCCCTGGCTCATTTTCAGTTTCAGTTTTTTGCTTTTTTCCTTTAGGGCGACTACTCTCACCTTGTCTCTTGCCTTTTGTTTCCTCTAAGCTCATAATTTCCATTATATTTCCTTAAAATCACAGAATTGGAAAATGAAATTACAGAGAACTCACAAAAATTGTTTGAAGTCCTCTAGTTGCAAAGTTCTCTAGCTTTTCGTCTGCTCTCCCATTTCTCTTGCTTCCAATTTTGCAAAAAATCTCCTTCAAATATTGTTCTTCAATTTAGGAAATTATCTACTTCATTATGTGTTTGTGCCGCCATTAATTTTTCAGCTCTGAGCACGAGTTTGCAAATTTTTCAAAATTCTCTTATCACATCAAATGCTTTCCATTGGCAAGACAATTCAAAACTCTAGGCGATCCTTTTTACTCAGGTTAAGCCAACGTTCACTGAACACCCTATTGGTTAGGGAGAAATTATATCCTTTTCACCGATATCACACAATTTTATCCTTTTGATCCATACTACATAGCTATCACCAAGTATCACCTCGATGAACCTTTTGATCTATTCGTATCTTTATCGACAAGAGATTATGTATCGCTAAGATATTTAGCAGTTTCACTGATGTTATAAGTCTCCTTGATGTGCATTCCTTTGATCTCAAGTAAGTCGCCAAGACTCTTGCCGATGCAACCCCCATCGGCGTGACATGGAGAATCGGGAGGACATCTCAAACTTACCCCGATGGCATTTTTCTTACTGATATGCTTCCTTGTGCTTCGTCACTGAGACAGGATAGATTTCTTGCTGATGGTATTTCATTGATAAGACATATATGCTCGGTCTAACTTATATATCTCACCCTAATAGTGCTTGTCTTGCCGATGAATTTCTTCATTGGTGAGACCACGAGTTGTATCTTCCTGATGTGCACCCTCCTATGAAATTTGATTAGGTTGACATTCTTGACCTCTCACCAATATGCTGAAAACACCTGCATAGGAATGTAATGGATTTTGGATTGGAGAGACCTACACCAACTCTTGCCAATATGGATTATTTATTCAAATGTTTTGGCTTAGAGAAAATTTATGGTATCAAATGGTCAAGACTGATGTGATCATTGGTAGTCATGATATGCAGAGGAAATTATATCAATTTTACATTCTAGATATGAACTTCTTTGGGAAACTTATGAGTGTAAATCACTATAATTTTTTTTTACATTTTATAGTTCCAACAAAGCCTTTGTATCCAGACAGTGAATCCTCTTCGAGGTAGTGAGCCTTTGTAATTAGTTTTTCTATCTCTTTATATTGTGAGTTAATCCTCACCATGGTTTTCCCTCATTGGGTTTTCCACTTAAAATATGGTGTTCATTGTGTTGATTTTACTTTGTTATTTGTGTTTAAATGTTCATACTTAATAACATAACAATGTGGTTGTGGAATTGATAAGTGTTGAAGTTTTAAGTTAGAATTTTTGTAACAATTGATTCACCCCCCCACTGTTAGTTGTCCTGCACCTTTTAACAATTGGTATTAGAGCTTTGTTTCCTTGGTGTAGAGCTTAACTGCTTAAGGAAGATCCGATGGCGCATAAGTTGGCAATCCCTATGTTCAATGGATCTGAGTATAGTGATTGAAAAGTGTAGATGAGAGGATATATTGTTTCTCTTGGTTACAAGACCTGGAAGGCTGTTGAGATGAAGTATGTTTCTCTGGCGAGTGGTTCTACTACTACATATGAGGTTTCTACTTATGAGGAGAATGAGAAAGTGAGGTATGCTATTTATAGTGCTCTATCTAAAATTAAGAGAACTAAGGTTCTTTCTTTAGGCACTACTCGTGAAGTCTGGAAGAAGTTGGAATAATTGTATGAAGGAAATGAAAGAGTAAAATTGCCAAAGAAGCTGGAAGCAAAGCACATATATGAGAATCTAAAAATGGAAGAAGGTGAAGATTTCATAAGCTATTTCTAGAGGGTTGAGATGACAACAAATGAAGTTAGGAATCAAGGGGGAAACTTGATAGATGAAGATATAATTGAGAAGATCTTAATAACCCTACCAAATTGCTACATTGATAAGATCTTAGTTATTGAAGAGATGTATGATCATAAGAAGTATACTAAAGAATAGTTATTCGACACCTTGACAACATTTGAGATGAGAAAGTTCAAGAAAGAAGAAAAGATAGAAACAACATTTAAGGCCATGAAGATTGAAGATGATGCAGATAGTGATGGTTTTGATGACTTGGAAGCAAATTTCACCAGAAAGTTGAAGAAAGGTACCAAAAAGTATAGAGGTATGTTTCCCTTTAAATGTTTCAACTGTGGTAATATTGGTCATTATACTTCAAGATGTTGGAATAGAGTTGTACATAAGAAGAACAAGGATTATAAAGATAAAGATAGAAAGGATAATAAATCTAAGAAGTTGTATTATGCTAAAGAAGAAGTCAGAATATCTGATGACGAATCTAAAAATGAGGGTGATGATAGTGAATGCTTGTTTTTAGCTTTGGAAAACAAATTTGAATCTTCTAACCTTGGAAAATGTGCAAGGAAGAATGCGCCGGAAAACAAAAAGAATAAGATGGAAGGTACTTTGGTCACTGCCTTTCATGCAAAATAGGATGAAGACTATTGGGTGATTGATAGTGGATGTTCTAATCACATGACCAAAGAAAAGAGTAAGTTCACTAAACTTGAAAAGTATGGTGGTGGTTTGGTGATGATTCAGGAGCTAAGATTTGTGGTAAAGGTACAATTAGTTTTGATGGAGTACACAACACTGATGATGTATATTATGTAAAGGGTTTGAGGCATAACCTTTTGAGTGTTGGACAGATGTGTAGCAATGGTTTTAAACTTGTGTTTCAGAATAATACCTGTGAAATCAGAAAAGGATCCAGAGATATGGTTGCTACTAGAAGGAGAACTCATGAAAGCATCTATCAGCTTAAGGGAGTTGATGGTCAATGCCTTGTATCTCAAATCAATGAAAGTTGGTTATGGCACTGAAGGATGGGACATGTAAAATTTGATAATCTAGTCAGAATAAGTTCAAGAGGTGTTGTCTGAGGTCTGCCTAGAATCACAAAGCCTGCTAATACTTTTCACAGAAGTTGTCAGTTAGGGAAACAAACAAGATGCAACTTTAAGGGAAAAGAGCAATCTACTATGGGAATGTTGGAGTTAATTTATACTAACCTCTGTGGTTTGACTAGAATAGGAAGCCTAAATGGTGACAATTATTTCTTGCTCCTTATTGATGATTATTCTCAAATGACATGGGTTGCTTTTCTTAGATAAAAGACTCAGACTCTGGATAGTTTTAAAGTGTTCAAAGCAAGAGTGGAAAATGAAGTGAATTTGAGAATCAAATGTTTGAGATCTGATAGAGGTGGATAATTCACTTCTGGAAAGTTTAATACATTTTGTGAACAACATGGCATAAAATGACAATTTTCTGCTTTAAGAACCCCTCAACAGAATGGGGTAGTTGAGAGGAAAAATCATACGGTATAAGAAGCTACAAAAACCCTGATGAAATAATCAAATGTACTAGATGTGTGCTGGAGAGAGGCAATACACACTATTGTTTATGTTCTTAATAGAGTTCAGATTAGAGGCAACAACACAAAGACTCCTTTTGAGTTATGGACTGGTAAGACTCCTATTGTGAAGTATTTCGAAGTATTTGGAAGCAGATGTTACATTAAAACAAATGATGAAAATATTGGAAATTTTGACACTAGATGTGATGAAGGAATTTTTCTTGGGTACTCTACTACCAATAAAGCATATAGATGCTTCAATAAAAGATTGAGGAATATTGTTGAAAATGCTAATGTGAAAGTTGATGAAAACATGCACAGACCTATTGAGATAAGTGAAGTTGAACCTGATGATCCTATTTGTGGACAAGTACCTGAAGAGAATAAGGAGAAGGAAGAAGAATAGACCGGAGAAGAAGAAGAAAATGAATTAGAACCTATTTCAAAGACTCCTAAGTATGTGTAGAAGAATCATCTAGAGGAATAGATAATTGGAGATAAGAGTGAAGGTGTGAAGACAAGAAGTAGCAAGTGAGGTAAATTTGTGTTTACTCTCTAAAATTGAACCTAAGTTTTTGAGTGAAGCATGCGAAGATGAGAGCTATGAAAGAAGAGTTGCAGCAAATAGAAAAGAATCAAACATGGGAATTAGTTCCTAGACCTATGAATAAGAATGTAATTGGTTCAAAATGGGTGTTCCAAAATAAGTTGAATGAAAATGGCGAAGTTACAAGAAATAAGGAAAGACTTGTATGCTAGGGATACTCACAAGTTGAAGGCATAGACTTTGAAGAAACATTTTCCCCTATGGCTAGAATAGAAGCTATTAGAATATTTTTGACATTTTCTACCCACAAGGATTTCAAAGTATATCAGATGGATCTCAAGTCAGCATTTTTGAATGGTGAATTGGAGGAAGAAGTATACATGGAACAACTTGAAGGATTTCAGTTATCTAAAAAGCTGGATATGGTTTGTAAGTTGAAGAAGGCATTGTATGGACTAAAGAAAGCTCCCAGAGCTTGGTATGCAAGATTGGATAGATACCTGACAAAGCAAGGATTCAGCAAAGGGTCTACTAACAACAATCTTTACTTCAAAGTGCAAGGTGACAAAATGTTAATAGTGGTAGTATATGTTGATGATATCATCTTTGGTGGAAATGAAGGCATATGTAAAAGATTTGCTGAAGAAATGCAAAAAGAATTTGAAATGTCCATGATTGGTGAGTTGAATTTATTTCTTGGTCTTCAACTAAATCAAACTGATAAGGGGATATTTATTTCACAATGCAAGTACGTAAAAGAGCTATTAAAGAAGTTGGAATAGATGACTCCAAACCAATTAGTACTCCTATAGCCACCGGATGTAAGCTATAGTGAATCTGCTAAAACTAATAAGAGAAAATACAAATCTATGATTGGTGGGCTATTGTATCTTACTGCTTCCAGATCGAATATTATGCATGTAGTATGTCTAGCTTCTAGATTTCAAATAGATCCTAAAGAGGCACATGTTATAGTAGTAAAGAGGATATTTAGATATCTTAAAGGTACACCAGATTATGGCTAATGGTATCCTAAAGGTGTTGGTTTCACCTTGAGTGCTTATACTGATGCAGATTGGGTTGGTTGTGTGGATGACCAGAAGAGTACCAGTGGGGGTGCTTTCTTTCTTGGTGGAAGATTGGTTTCTTGGTTGAGTAAGAAACAAGAATTTGTTTCTTTATTCAATGTAGAGGCTGAATATATTGTTGCAGCATCTTGCTACACATAGGTTTTGTGGATGAAGTGAATTCTGAAAGACATTGGAGTAATATGTGATGAGCCTATTCCTATTTTATGTGATAGAAAAAGTGTTATAAACATCTCAAAGAATCCAGTTATGCATTCAAGAATAAAACAAATATCTATTAGATATCATTTACTGATAGAAAATGTGTTGAAGAATGAAGTTAGGTTGGAGTATGTGACAAAAAAGGAACAAATTGCATATATATTTACTAAGGCTCTTCTGAAGTATACTTTTGAGTATCTTAGGGAGAAGTTTGGGGTCATTGGTCCTCCAAACTAAGTGCACATGAAGGTGCATTAGTCCAATGAATTCATAGAATCTTCATCTATCTGGATTGATCAATGGGTTACTTCGTAGGGGGAGTAGAAAAGGTTTTCATTGTTACAATATGAGTTGAATGGATGCACTCCTAAGGGGAAGTGATCAAAGTTTTTGATCTTCACCATTGATGTCAAAGGGGGAGAGATAGTCATGTAAAAAATAGTAGCAAAGGAAGAGAAGGTGTTCTCCTGAAATATTGTGCAGGATGTTATCCTTGATGATTTTCACATCATGTGTTGCCATCAATGACAAAGGGGGAGATTGTTGCAAGTATGAGCATGTTTGGTGGTGTTTTCATTAATGTTGTCATTGATGTCAACACAATTCAGTATATTGTAGATTGTGCATGTATAGTTGAGATTTGTTGAGATGTTGTGAGTACATGGAGCTATTCTTATGATGTTGTAGATGTGTTGAAATGATGAGTTTCCAAGTGTTTTTGAGAAAATTAATAAAGAGAGAAGTTAGAGTTATGAATGTGCTTAGAATGTGCTCAGGTATGTGCTCCACATTTCTCTTGTGTTGATCTTATGCTTGTGCAGATCTGAAGGTTTGCTAATGGTGATCTAGTGGTGATATCTACTGATTTGTGGCTATTGCTTTGATGAAGTCTGAAAGTTGTGTGAACCATTATGGCAGAGTTGGTCTTTTTTGGATTGGGAGAAATGTTTCTACTCTACAGTCCTCTACTGCTCTATCTTAGATCTTACAGATCTAGAGTGTGTCTTATAATGGTGTTCTCTTGGTTTTGGCAATGATGCGTGTGGTTTGGTGTTCTGAAAATCAAGTTTCAGAGTTATATTTGTTTGCACAGTCTGGATGGATTGATGGAAGGAGTTCGGTGTTTGAAGATTGTTGCACTTTCTATGGATGTATTTGAAGGAACCTAAGATGTGTTCTCATGCATAATAAATCATTTTGCATCATCTGCGTGCTATCTTCTTGTTGGGAAGTGTGCACATCAATGTTCATTTATTTTTTCATTAGGTTTGGCTAACTTGGTGTTTACACTTCATTTAAAAAATTAAATTTAATTAAGGAAGTGTATGGTTGATTCGAGACATTATTTTTGGTCTTGGTTAAGTATTTTTATTGGTCCACTCTCATTCCTTTCCACCATGGGAATGTTGAGTTGCTGACCTGATTTGAATTTATGTAATGAGGCATAAGTGGCTGACATTAGAGAAAGTTTATAAGGTTGAAGATGGTATAAATGCAAATCAAAATGTGAAGAATTGGACGATGATGAAGAGTGATGAAGAAAGCCACAAATTAAAAGAGTAAAAGTGTGTGAAAGTAAGTTGAGGCAGCAGTACTTCATTGAGTTAGATTCCTGAAGGCAATGAGCTAAAGGTTTATGCAATCTTTTGATCAAGGCTACAGATGTGTGCTAATTGTTGTGGTGGATCTTTTGTTCTCTTTTGTATCAGTAGGCAGCGAGCCTCCCTATTGGACATTGAGTACTTTCTATAGGCAGTGAGCCTTTTTATTTGGATAGTGAGTCCTCTTCTGGGCAGTGAGCCTTTTGTAATTGGTTTTGCTATCTCTTTATATTGTGAGTTAATCCTCACTGTGGTTTTTCCCTCATTGGGTTTTCCAAGTAAAATCTGGTGTTCATTGTGTTGATTTTACTTTTTGTTATTGTGTTTCATGTTCATACTTAATAACATAACAGTGTGGTTGTGGAATTGATAAGTGTTGAATTTTTAAGTATGATTTTTTGTGAGAATTGATTCACCCACCCTCTTAGTTGTCCTGCACCTTTTAACAAGTTTTCTATAGTTTGTTTGGAATGCTTTGTTCATGAATATTTAGTGGGTTTCTTTAGTTGTTCCATCTTATGATGATCAAACATTTTAGGAAAAGGTTAAAGATATATTGTTCATGGAATACAATGCTTGCACCTTGGTCCACATGTTTTAGCTTCTCCTTGGTGGATCAAAGTTAAACAATTTGAAATTTTGGTGGTGGTGTCATTGTTTGGGCCGACAAGATTGTTTCCTTCATTTGTGGTTGGTCCTGATTAAGTAATCTTTCTTTGAAGGATGTGTTAAGATGGTTTTTGGTCTTGTTATGTTGTGTTTTGATCCACCACTCTTTTTATTTTCATATTGTATGTGTTTGGAGCCGACCTATGTGATAACATATGTTTCATCAAAAATGTCATCTTGGAGCCGACCGAAGTGGATTTTTGTATTAATGTAGAATATATTTATAGAAGATAAAAATCATTTGCAGAGGCATTGAGGTATGATGAATTGAAATTGAGAAGTATGTAAAAGATGAAGTGTGTGAAGTCAATGTGAAGGATTAATTGTGTGAAGTCAATGTGAAGGATTAATTGTGCAAAAACAAGGCTGCAACATTAGCATATGTTGGATGCTTCTTTACAATAGTTCATATTTAGAGCTCTCATTATAATTTTCATGTATCTTTCTTTGAGATAGTATGACTCATCAGGTCCTTGTACCTTTCCCTAAAGTTGTATTCCTTAGTCTGCAAGTCCATAGGCAGTGATCCTTAAACAACATTGTAATCTTTGTAAGCAATGAGCTTCTTATATTACGATTTAACTCTCATCGTTGTTTTTCCCTCATTGGGTTTCCACGTAAAAACCTTGGTGTGCTTTTGTGGTGCATGTTTTCTTTTCTGCTCTTCTTTCACTTTATGTGATGTGATGTTTAATCTACAAAAGGAAATGGTTAAGTTTTAATATATGTTGATTCACCCCTTCTCAACAAAACATTGTGTGTTCAATAGAGCACATTTCATTCTAAAGAGAAGAGAAAGGAAAGAGATGTTGTGGCACAAAATACGTAGCGAGATATATCTGTGGAATTTCATCACGTGAGGGACAACACATAGAAACCATAAAATCACAAAGAGAAAAGAAGAGATGAAGAAATCAAGATCACATGGGAGTTGATTGTTTAGGGTTAGAACTACTCATAGACATAGTATGAACTATCATCACCCCCAAAAATATATTAGAATGGAAATAAGAGCACATTAAGACAAAGTGAAAATAATAATTGGGTCAACATGGAAGAGGCCTAAATACCCCAACGCTTTACATCATCATTGACATGAAAGCCAAAATTTACAACATATAGAAGAATAATGATACAAACAAAAGAATTGTATGAAATTTTTTCTCTCTTGTATCCAATCACCTACAAGGGTAGGGTGATCCCACATAAGTGGGTTACAATTCCCTTCACGAAGAAAAATTACAAAAATTCTCCCAAAAAAAAAATCGGGTTTTTAGGGGTTCACTCAAAGGGGGGTGTTCGAGCGAACCCAATAAAGGGTTCACTCGAACACCCCCCTTTGAGTGAAACCCTTTTTGATGCCAGGTTCACTTGAACCCCTTTTGGTGGGGTTTTTTAGTGAAATCAAGGGAAAATGGTAAAAACAAGGGGGTTCGAGTGAACCCCCCTTCGCTTGAAGGGGTCCAGGGGGGTTTGCTTAAACACCCCTTTTTTTCCCTTCTCCTCCTCCTCTAGTAATTTTTTACAAAATTTTGGCTTTTAGAGCTTGGGTTGAAGATGAAAATGGAATCAACTTTATAGACCCAACTAGAGGATTGTAGTCCTCAAAACAAGCTATCCATCAAATATAATTTTAATATATTTTGGTTTTATTATGTATTTTTTAGTTTAATTAAACATAGGTTTTTCACTAAAAATCAAGCTCTTTGTTTTACACGTGGAAAAATAGTAGATTATAAAAAAAAATGAAAATTATCTATGCCCTTGATATTGATGTCTTTGATCCAACAAAAAAAATTAAATTTCGATACATACAAAAGAAGTTGTGTTAGCAAGTAAACCTATGTTTAAATTGTAATTGGTTTAATTGGTTTGACTTCAAAAATTAATTAAGAAAAATATTCAATAAAACATCATGAAACCAAATGCATGCCCTAGATATCGTAGTCACAAATCTAAATTTGAAAAAAATAGAATTTTATCGTTCATAGAAAAAAATGTTGTGTTTGGCAAGTACACATCACTCTTTAAAAATGGTGTTTATTGTTAAAAACTATTTTTCAAAGAAGATGGAAAAAGAAATGCAATTTGATTCCAATTTTTTTTTTTTAAATCTACAAACAAAATTTCACAAATCACTAGTTTGCATCATCTTCAAATTCCTCATGGTTTAGTAGCTATAGGTGCTTGAAAGTGAAGATTTAGTTAAAAAAATTCAATTCAATGTCAAGTTTGGCCAAAAAGTGTAACCCACTATTGTGGGATCACCCGGTAGCAAGGGTCCTCCAGGAGAGAGAACACACATAAACATACAAGCACATGAGAACAAAAACAAACACACAAAGCTAATCTAAAGATGAAGAAGGCACCGCTCTAGTCTGACACCTCTAGCAGGTCGTTTTGCTCCCAATCTAGATCATCATAAGAGGAGGGAAGACGAGCTTGTAGGGGGATAGCTAAGGTGGTTCCAACCAACTCACATACAACAAGAGCTAAGGAAGAAGGCCGCTCAAGGTCTCTGTCATCAAAATCCTATAAGAGTAGAGTCATCGATCTAGCAAAGATCAAAGAAAAAGTCAAGGTGTCCTTCAATGAGTTGAACATGCATTTCTTAGGAGTGGCATGCGACAACTGAACGAGAGGAGGATAAGACGCTCGAGAGTCATTTCCATCCTTGGGAAGAGGGACAGTGACACACTTCGAGGATGCAAGCGTTGCCTTTGTCACAAGGACAACACATGCCAAGGCAGAACAAGACTCAAGGAATGAAGACAAATTTTTCCACCATCGCTTGAAGTGAGGTCACTCTCTAATTTGTGCTTCAATGAAGGATGTGGGATCCTCGTAGCAGAGGTGGAAGAGGGAGAAGGAGATAAAGCCACAAAAGACACCACATTTATGAAAGGTATGTCAATGGGCTACAAAAAAGAGAGAGGAATATTAGGAAGAGGGTGATAATAGGAGGCTTCGTAGAGGGAGTGGTGAACACTTGCACCTTTGGGGGTGAGGTTCATCAAAATCCACTAACGAAGCTGAGAGAAGCACGAAGGTGATAAGAATTGAGGCAGAACAAGAAGCAGAGACAAGATAAACAAAGACAAAAATAACATAAGCAAAAACAAAAGGCTCCTCTTTGGTCTTCTTCAAGGAAGCATGCTCCTTAGCTGGGGATTTTTGTCAGCACTTATGCTCTTGCACAAGCCGGTTATGATGTTTATGGGCACTAGAGGATGTATTCTAAGAAGAGGTTGAGGACTCCTATTCTATCAGAGGAGAAGCCTTCATAGCCATTGCTAATAGAAGGGTGGACTCTTGAGGAGGATCAGGAGGAGGCACAAAGACGTTCGAAGAGAGGGAAATGTGTCTAAAAAATGGGCCCCTTTCCTTTTTCTTCCTTGGGGGCAAGTGGAGGAATAGGGGGTGGCATTAGAGGCCGAGATGTAGGAACAAATCTATGAGAATGCTGCCCCTTGCCATAAAGGGTCGGTCGAGGTACCGTGGCTAAAATCAGAAGCTGAAAAACCCAAGGCTTCAACTTATACAATGTGAGTTTTTTCCCTTTTCCTGTGTCATGCATAGTAGAAGGAATATAAAACACCATCAAAAGTTGGGAAGAAGAAGCAAAAGATGCATAAGAAGAAGGAACAATAGAAGCAGAGGGGGAAGGCCTAAGGGCAAGAGCTTTCCTATCCTTTTGTTTTAGAGGGGCAGAGGACAATGCACGCTTCTATGCACCCAAAAAGGCCTTCAAAGAGATAGCTTGAGCAGATGGAGGAAAACCACTTTTTGGTGTTGAACCCCCAGTCTTGTACCTGGAATAAGCTTTATATAAAAGGTCCCTTTAGGTGGTAGAGATCCAACTGGGGCAGGTCAAAAGTGATCCAGGGAGAAGCCCGCATGTGATACCAATCGTTTATATCTAGTATCCTAGATAGTATGCATGGTACCCTCATAGGGAAACTTCAAAAATTTGTGGATGACTGAGGTGATCACATTCATGGAGACTAGCCACGAAATGCCTAGTCTCACTTTGAACAACTTAGACTTAGGAATCACTACAAATGGGACCTCCAAGACTTCAGGTCCTACTAGGATTGACAGAGAAATAGAACCAATAGGCGTAACAGACAATCCATCATGCATGCGAAGTGTAGTCTATGATTCCTCATACTTCTTCTTATGTAAATTTTTTATAAAAAGAGTCTCTTTCATAATAACATTCATCTGACTTGTGGGGTCAACCATAACGCCTATTACAATGTTATCATTGATATGAGTAGGAATCTACAACACAAAGGGCTACTTGTTGAAAGGTAGACCAAGTTAGGTGAGTGTAATATCAAGAGTTGCATTCACGTGATTTGAAGGAGGAATATGAGTAAATGAAACTACATTCACATACTCAGATGAAGTCAGATAAGAAGAAGAAGAAGAAGAAGAAGAAGAAGAATGGGTGACAAGGTTGGTAGAATGAGATAGGAAGGGATGTACGTAAATATGTAGTTGTCTATTGGGATTTTCTATAGATTTATTTGACTTATGCTTTTTACCATCAAGCAAGATGGTACCGTTATTGATGTGGTCTTGTATCACGTGATGAAGACTAACTCATATCTCAGTATCATGACCTGAGACCTGATGATATTGACAAAAAATTTATGTATTGTATCACTGAGGATATGACTCAGACAACTGTCTAATCTCTAGGAGAGTTATTATACCATCCTTTAATAGTTTTTGTAGTACATTAGTATAAGATTTAGATAATTTTATGAATATTCTATTTTGACTTGCAACATTTTTATTAGTAGGAACTGACACCATGTTCACCACTTCCTTGGTTTTTCTTGACTCACTAGAGATTGAAACAGTTGATTGCCCATCTTGATGGAAGGATGAGGAAGAGTCCTCGTATTGTGCAACCATTTGTTGGTACTCATGTAGAGAAACACACAGATGGGTGAAGGATGAATATTTCACCGACAAAAAATTTCTCGTAGTGTTGACAGTAAGTTTCTGATGAACACTCTCTGCACATTAGAATCAGACAGGGCATAGGAGATCTAAGAGGAAAGGGTTTCATAAAGAGCTATAAAATTAGTTACCTTCTCATGAGCCCCTTGCTTACATTGAAGAAGATTGGTAAACATGACCTTCGACTTGATGTTGGCTTGGAACTATTGGAGGAACTAATTTACAAGTTGGTCAAAGGAGAAGACAAAATTATCAAGCAAAGAGCAATACCATTCCAAGGAAACATCCTTCAAAGAATGTGAGAATAATTTTGCTAAAAGTGCATCATGATGAAAGAAATTCATACAAATGGCGTTAAAATATGATACATGAGTCTTCGGGTCCCCTCAAAAATTTTACTTCTCAAACTTAGGAATTTCCACCCCTTGTGGGATGGGAGTGTTCAAGATATTGAAAAAAAGGGACTGTGATGACAATAGGGCTAAACATAGGTTGAGAAGATGAGCTAACCAAATTCGTCAATTGAGACTGCATCCATCCCATGTTCTACAAGAGAGCATTAAGGATGGGGTTTGTAGATGAAGTGTGACTAGTAGAACCATCAGCAAAAGCACCAACACCAGCACCAACAGAGGCACCATCATTAGCGCCAAAACTAGCACCAACACCAACAACTTGACACCAACACCAACACTAGAGGAAAAGACATTCTGAGTCCCAGATGTAGAACCCTAAAAACCTAGAGGAACTCAATTCACCCTAATCATAGGGGTCTCCTCATGTGCAGTGGTGGTGTTAGCAGTATTGATAGAGGGAACCGTGTCAACCATACAAACAGACACTCTAGGTATCAAGATATTCAGTTGTTGCCTAGCGATATTTGATTGAACATCTTGGGTATTATTCAAGATGGAGGTGTAAGATGGGACATGGGTTTCCACAATATTTTGTATACCATAAAGCAACTCTAAGCCTCTTCGATCTTTAATTGATAATTTCTTTAGACCATCAACAAGAGGAGCGGCTTGGGCATAAGAATCTTCTCTCACCAAGAATCCTGCAAGCTCTTTGAGCCTCAATTCCAAAGAATGAACCTACTCCACAAGAACCATAAGAGTGACTTCCTCTTCTAAGGAAGTGGAAGAGTTTGAGGGAGAGGCTGGAGGGGTGTGGGTTACAACTTCATTGTGTGGTGGGGAGAATCCAGTTGGAAGTCCTGTAGAATAATCAAGTTCTAGACTTGAATGGGGAGGAATAAACCTTCTAGACCCCATATCTATGTTTCAATAGCTTCTCCTTAATACATGTTCGAAGATAATAGATTGAGTTATGAAGCTCATGAAAGTGTCACAACACACTATTTACAACACATCCTAACACAAGAGAATAAAATTTTGACACAAAGACAAGAGGAAAGAAAGTTCATATCAGATTCACCAAAACGTAATGGAGAGGATTCGCTACTCCCGAGTCTCTAAGATAGGGAAGAGTCTATAGGGACTAAATAGCCCTCAATTATACAATGTTTAAGAAAGATTTTATACAATGTTTTTGGTATTTTATGATTGTTTGTGGGAAAGAACTTTTGGAATTGAGTGAGCAAGCCTCAAAGGTCTCAAGAGACAAACATACTAGCTCTTGGCCAGAGGATGAAAGTGTGGACCAAATATGACAGTGCAATGTGCTAACGTCTTAGTGGGGCGCTAGTGTCTCATAAGGACCAAAGACAAAGTCAACCACCAAAAACTCTTAGGGCTCACTAACTACTCGAGAAATAGAGCTTAAAATTTTTGATTAATCTAATAGAATGCAAGAAAAGAACAAGAAGAAGAATACTTAAATGAACAAGTGTATAAGCTATTTAAAAAAATGACATGTAGTGGAAGAAAAGGGATGAATTCATAGATGGTCTAGCTATGAAGCCTCTTGCAAAGCTCCACATGAAAAAACTACACACAAAAACAAAAAAAGTGTTGGGAATGTTTGGGGGCTTGTCTTGGTCAAACCCTCGTTTTGGTGTTTCCACCTCCACGGATAGCCAAAGAGATAGTTACAAGATAGAACAATAGATAATAGATGATAAGAAATAACAAGACAATGATAAAGAACATGCGAGATAACATGTTATTCAATAATAGCAATAATGCAATAAAAAGGAAGTGTTAACCTCCCTCCAATGAGCTTATGAAGCTGAGGGGAAGTGCAATGCCTTGAGAGAACTTGAGACATAGTTCCAAAAATGTGCAAGGGCTTGATGTAGAAGAGTAAGAATGCAAGAATGAAAGGCATAGAATGAGAATAGACTTGCAAGAATGATCTAGAGTGTGAGAGTGAATTGCTAAGGAATGAGAATGAATGAATTAGAGGGAAGAATATGAGTTCAAAAATGAGGAATTGCATGCAAGAGCATTGTTTTTTAGTACATCTACGATTATAGAGGCATCACACTTCATGGGCAGGTGGAAGTCTAATGTCCCAAGGGCCATAGGATCAAGAATCTTGTCAAGACGTTCGCATGGTGTGCGGACATCTATGCAACGTGGAAGCATCCTTGACAAAAATTCCCCCATGGACAGAAAATGAAAAGGTTAAGGATGAAAATGAACGTGGGGAGGAAGGGAATTCACATTATCATCTCATTAGGCTAAAGTGAAGGTTGGTGTAATGTGAAATTGCATAAGGGTGTAATTTTATGACATTACACCTTGATACTCTTGACAAAGTTCTTGATAGTAGATTTACTAAAGTACACCACTTTCATTGGGTTCATTTTTATTTCACCCATTTCTTTCTCAAGAGCTTCAATTCTTTCATCCTTATTAGAGATCTCTAATTCTATCTATAGCCCAACCTTCCAAAAGTAAGGTTTTCAAGTTGGTTTTCTTAATTTTGATAAAAAAAAGTACTTAAGGTTTTTGTTGTGTATGTTGAGCTCCTTACACATTTCATTTTTTTTGGTAGTTAGTAGGTTGATGGAAAAGGCCACCACTCCCAAGATGAGTATTATTGTGCCTTGGACACATGCCCTGTTCAAAATGTGGATACCCTCTTTTTGTCTCTTAGTTTTAGGTTTGCTTGGGACTTGTTTCCCGATATTTTGTTTTTGTGAGTCAATTTGCCTTTGGGTTTTTTTTATGTTGGAAAAGTTGATGGTTGAGGGTCTTAAATTTATTTATCTTAAGGTTGGTTTCAAGTGTTGGACTCATTAATGGTTTTTGGTTGAGTATTGCAGAATATTTGCCCATATCTAGATGAAGGGATTTTACCCATATAGGATATCACAATTTTTTTTCTATCTCACGATATTGTGAAGATTTAATACCTAAGTAGATATAATCATTACTCTCCAAATATCTCACAATTCCAACTTTTTTGCATGTGTTTATTTTGGTGCTCTCCACTTTGTAATGCACAAGTGGGTCATTAATGATTGATTTCTCAATGTTTATTTTCTCATTGCATGATGAGTCAAAAAGATTGTACACATTTCCTTTTGTCCTCCTTCCAGCTGCAACAACCTTTCCAAGTTTGTTCTTAATCTCACATCCCTGCGAAGTAAAAAGAACATGATAACCACTATCACAGATTTGACTAACACTTAGAAGATTGTGCTTGAGACCTTCCACATAGTACACAATATAGATAGGAGTGTCTTCATTCAGAAGAAGTGAACCTCTACCTTTAATTTGAATACCAGATTTATCACCAAACTTAACATATCCACCTACATAATCTTCAAGTTTTATAAACTTGTCCTTCTCACCAGTCATATGGTTAGAACATCCACTGTCCAGGACCCATAAGTCCTTTTCTTGGAATGAAAAGCAGTTTGAACCAACATAGTTTGTTCAATGTTGTTGATAGTCTTAGGTTTCCAACCTTTTTAATTTTTTGTTGTTTAGATTGCAGATCAGTTCTGCACTTTTTGATAGAATGTCCTAAAGTATTGCATTTAAAACATCTTGATCTGTCTAACAAAACCATAGTATTTCCTAAGACCAAACCTGGGTATTCTAGAATTCATAAGCCTACAAGTGCTCACCTTATGACCAAATTTGTTGCAGAAAAAGCAATAACCATAGAAAAAAGAATTGTCTTTGTATGAAGGTCTATTACCTCTAAAAACCTTAACATGATCCTTACCAGATTCTGAGTGATTTGAACCTGAGCCTTTGACTTCAGTAGAGGGGTTTTGTTTTGCTTTGTCAGTTGAGTATTCACCCTTTTCAAAACCAACACCAGATTTATCTTTGTACATCTTCTGCTTGTTGAGCATATCATTCAGTTTTAGAATGCTTTCATATTTTTCAATTTCCTTCCTAAGAAGGACTACTTCTTGTTCCAGTTTTTGAATTTCTTGATCTTTGCAGCTTATAGTTTCTTGAAGACAGACTTCAACTCTTTTAGCTTCTTCAAGACGAGTTTTCAGAGAGACCAATTCTTGATCTGGTTTATGTTCTTGAGCAAGAACTTGTTTTTTGAGTTTTATGATCTCTTGTAAAGCACATTTCAGTTCACTTTCAAGATCAACTTCACCTTCTTCAATGTCAATGGTGTTAGAATCATTTTGCTAAGTAATTTCAGCCATGAACAAAGTTTCAATTTCATCAACTGATAAATCTTCAGACTCAATATCAAATTCATCCTTACTAAACAGACTTTTCTTCTTTTTAAAATTAAAGTTTCGTTTAGGTTTAAAGGCCTTCTTCTTAGGCTGTATTTCAGTTGTCTCGTTGTCATAAATTTGATCATCATAGGGACACTTTGCAACAAAGTGACCTATTTTGCCATAGTTAAGACATTTAAAGGGAAGTTTTCCCTTATATTTTTTTGATCCCTTTTTAAATCTTCTAACAAAATGAGATTCTTTAGAATCAGACAACTCTGATTCACTGACTTCGACCTTTTCTTTCTTTTCACTGTTAAAGGCAGATTCTTTTCCGGTTGAATTATTTTTGCTAGTTCTCATTTCATAGGCAGTAAGTATTCCTTGTAGGCTGTCTAAGGTAAGCTGATCAAAGTGTTTTTTTTCTTCTAGGGCAGAAACCTTAGATTCAAATTTGGATGGTAAGGTTCTAAAAACCTTTGTGACCACATCAAATTCATTAATGTCTTGACCTAGACCTTTCATTGAATTGACAACTTCATCAACTCTTAGGAAATATTCAGCCAATTTTTCATCATCCTTCATTTTCAACTCCTCAAACTAATGTTTGAGTGTAATGATTTTTGACAGTTTGACTTTCTCATTACCTTGATATATAGTTTCAAGTTTTTCCCAGATATCATGAGCAGATTTGCAATGCATGACTTTAATGAACACATCTTTAGTTAACCCACACAAGATGGAATGCTTAGCTCTAGAATTTGTTTCACACCTCTTTTCTTTAGCAGGATCAGTGGGAATAGAGGTTGGAACATTGTACACATTTATAACCATGCTCCAAACATCACAATCAAAAGAAATAAGGAAAGCTTCCATTCCGATTTTCTAGAACACATAATTTGTTCCATCAAATAACGGAGCTCTGGTTAAAGAGGCACCATCTTGAGAATGTGCCATTAAAAACAAACTCCAAGACCAAGATGAATCCAAGGTGATTAAAACCTATCAGAGGACCCTATGCTCTAATACCAATTGTTGGAGTTAAAATGACATTGAGAGGGGGGGTGAATCAGTGTCTTAACAGATTTGACCAAATTTCAAAAACTTCAAAACATATCACAGATTTGTTCTCAATATTACTCTGATTAATGCATTCATGAGTTGAATGTAATCATTCATAAATAGAATTGAGAAAAGTAATAACTCAATAGTGAACAGAAACAACAACACAGTAAAGTAGTGAGAACTCAGAAAAACAAGGAGACACAAGAATTTGCCGAGTGGAAAACCCTCCTGGGTATAAAAACCACTCCTTAAATGCCTTTCAGGCTTAATCTTTTAATCAACTGTTCACAATGCCTTATAGGCTAATTTTTGAGCACCCACTCAAGGAGCATCAACCCCTCGTTTAGAGATATCTATCTCAAGGAGTACCAACCCCTCAAATTATGTTTTGAACAATAATAATAAATAAGAGGATTTCTCTATTTTTAGTTAAGCACATATTTCTTTGTTTTCTCATCTACAGAATACCTTAAAGATTCAATAATTGAATCCCTAAAATATTACATAGAGAAGAAATTTACAATCTCTGCATCTTGTTATTTAGATTTTATCGTAGAGTTTATCCAAAAAATTTCATATAGTCAAAGAATGATAATCATCATAATACAACAACAATCGAACAAAAACATTATTTTCTGCTCCTCTTTATATATATCTTTTTGAATAAAAAAAAAGTAACTATCTTCAGAAGTAATGGTTGAACAACTAAAATAATACAAGAGCCGCTTAACCTAGCTAAGTGTCGTCCTCAACAAGTCTAAATCTTATGAGATCATTTCTCTACATAAAATGTACAACTGCCCACCACAGAAAAATCATAACGTCTAATGTATGAAAGACAATACTCAGTCATGCCATCATTTGTCATAGAGATGCAAAGAGAAGTTAAAGAAAATGGTGATTATAAACCAGCATGAAACACATAAATAAAAATACCAGACAAATCTGTAATTCCCATGGCTCCATCAACCACTGTCGAGCTTCTAGCCAGAGAGGCGCATCAAACATAGCAACCATACCATTCATTTATGAACCAAGAACGAATTTCATCCTGACAATGTGGTTACAGCTAGCAACAATAGTAAAGAACAATTTATGAAGCTTTCTCATGATGGCAGCCAGACTAGGGTTCGATACCCAGTCAAAAAGAATAAGCTCAAAAAGTTTTCCCTAACAACCTTTCATTTCAATCGATGACACATTATGTCGAAGGCAACTTTAACATTCCCAGACAACCTTATGGTTGTCGCTTTCGCCAAGACCCATCAGAGTCAGGAGAATTCATATCGAATACAACATGCTATGCCAATGGACTTCCTTAGTATATTATTCTTTCGCTGAGACATGAGGAAACTTCTTACCGAGATGCCCTTTAGTTTCATTCACTATCGTTGTGACCAAACGATGTCAAAGAGACATCATATAGATCAACTTTGTTATACCGAAAGTCATTCATTTGACTCTATCAACATGGCACACCATCCTCGCCATGACCTTACTTTGATGAAAGAGTCTCACCGAAAAGACTTTTCAACTCTTATGTGTTGCTGTAACATACAATCTTCAGGGAGACCTCTTGGAGAAAACTTTGTCATACCAAAAAAATTTATTCACAGAGTCGCTGAGACAATACCAATCTCTCGCCGAAAGCACTTCATAAGATTTAGTTGGCAAGACCAAGGTGTTCGCTATGACATTCCATCGAAACAAAAACTCTTGCCGATATGCAATTTTTCACCGGTAGTCAGAGTGACATAGCACATTCATTATGACTTCACACCGAAAACAATATGTTAGGACAAAATGAATTTTTAATGTGCTAGTCGATGAGACAAAAATCTTCGGTGAGACCTATTTTGATACGTCACAGCTCTTGTCGATGTGTTTCCATTAAATCTCTGATCGGTGAGACAAAGAAAATTCATTGTGACCACATACCGACGGAATAACATATACCGATAGAGATCATTTTCAGTCACCAAAACAAAAGACAAGTCTTGCCGAAATAACCTTTTGTGTGCCAGTCGCCAAGACTCAAAAAACTCGATGAAACAACATGCTAATAGGGATATCTTACGCCGATTAACTATCTTATGAGTTAGTTGGTGAGACTCGACTCTTTCAATAAGACCTCCCAGCGGTGAACACAAATCATGCCGATAGACTTTTCTGCTGTTGCCATAACAAAAAAGAGGTCTTGCCGATAGCTGCCAGAATGTTAACTTCAATCGACATTACATTAGAAATGTCTTTCCGATAGGTAACACAGACATTTTAAAAAGGATCGGGGAGACCCTGCCATACTCATGCTGATATGTGTAAGCCCAAAAGAGAAAACAACCAATACTTGTGATATGCAAAAAGAACCATCCTGACAAAGAAACCATCTTTCAAGCTCTGTCACTCAAAGAGATAGCATTCATAACTTGAACTAGAATTCTCATCACCATGAAATTAAAACATAACAAATAAATTTCTGTAATAGCCAAGAGACATCAAAGAAGTGCCATTATAAATCATAAGGATCAGAGATTTTGTCATCAAGGACAAACCATAAACACAACTGAGATCCAACACTGATTGTCATAGCTTCTTCAACTTCCTTCAATGCACTCAACATTGTTTCAATATTTGGACTAATTAGGCCTCCAAGCTCACATGCTCTTTCTACAATTTCATCATTATCATGCTTCAAACTCTTTATCTTCTCAAGTAGGGATATAACCTGACCTTCTTGCTTTCCAACAAAAATAGTTAAATGATCAAAGGCTTCAAAAATATCAACTAACTATTTCTCATGATCCTTAATCTTTTTCTCATTGTCCTCAATAAATTTAGACAAAGATAAACATGATTTATAGATCCTTCCTCCTTTAGATAGTGCACTTTGAATATTCTTCACATAGGTAGCTAATAATGATTTGTCATTAGCAATCATGCACTTTACCCTATTGAACCTTTTATCATCAAACTCCTTATGTACCTTGCCCTCAGCTGACTTCTTAAGGAACTCAAAATGAGTACTTATAGAATTAATAAGCTTCTTCAGCTCACAATAGGGAGAACCGGATGGATCCTTCACATGAGAAAGCATGATTCTCTCCAAGATGTCGGATGCAAGACTCAATAGCTCAATATCCTCAATGTGAGACTTCAACAATTCTTCCCTATCCTTTGCCTAAGCAAATGATGAAACTTTCAATTTCTAAATTAGAGACAAAGTAACCAAATTAATAGGGCCTTCACCCAATTCAAGGTCAAACTCTTCTTGTTGCTCTTCCAAAAATTTCTTCACTACCTCTGCAGTGTCTCTTGCTTCCACAAGAACTTCCTTTACTTCAACCTTCTTTTCTTCAAACATTGTTTCCTCAACTATAGATTCTTGTTTGTCTTTAGGAATATAAACTTCTTCAACTATCACAACTTCAGGAGCTTCAGTCTCCATAGAGACTTTTGTAGCATGCACATCAAGAGGAATCTGAGTGTCCTCGACTGTTTCTTCTTTTCCTTCTTTTGTTATCGGACCAGATGGAATATCTTCATCACACACTTCTTCAAAAACAACATTGATTATGTTCTTTAACAAAAATTCCTTTAGAATTCTTTCAATTTCTTTTGCTACCTCTTCAGTCCAACCAATCATAAGCTTGTTTACTCTCATTTTTCTCTTGAAATATTTCTTGGCACCATTGAGAATTGTCTTCATTTCCTCAATAGACATCACCGGACGTAAATCTATAAGAATGCACTCTCTCAACTGCTCATCTTTAGTTCTTGTATTCACTCTCCTCATTTCCAAAACTTCATACAGTTCCTTAGGAAACTCAGACATGATCTCAATGAGAGTCATATTGAAATTATTCAAATACTTTATTGTTGCTTCTTCAAGAATTCTTTGACCAACACTATCAAAGGTATCATACCATTCACATAGTGGCTTAAGATTACCATCCTTGACTATGCCTCTCTCAACTTCTTTTACAGACATACCTGGTTTGTCAGTTTTCATCTTTCTTTCTTTTTTTCTCTTCTTCACTGAAGGGCTTGTCCTTAGAGACTGTTGTTGCCTTTGTGCCCTAATGCTTAATTTCTCTCACTTATTCATCAAATTCTATTTCCTCATCTTCCTCAACTACAACATAAACTCTTTTTATTTTATCCTTCTTTCTCTTTCCTTCTCTACCGGATATCTTCACTTGAGCTTTCACAGGGCTTGATTTCATTGTAGAACTACACAAGGGTGCAGAGTTCCTTGTTGATCTAAATCAGGTAGAGGATGTTGTCAGACTAGCAGATTTAGTTCTAGTAGGCTCTTTTTTAGCTTGTTCTCTCTTTCTTCTAGCTTCTCTCACAACTTCTGCAGATATACCCATGCTCTTTGTAAAGGCTTCAACTTCCTTTCTTACTCTTCGGACTATCATAGGTTTCTTCAATTGCTCATGTACTTGCATATATTTTTCTTCATAGGTTCCAAACCTCTCTTCTATCAGATCTCAAGGTTTATTCAACATATATTGTGCATATAGTTCCAATATGTTCTCAACTTCATAGCCCATTGGCATAATCCAGACTATTCTAGGATATGCAGCTTCCATCAAACATCGATCAATGTAAAACATAAAATAGATAGCGTCCTTGTATTTTTCCACAATAGAATTATGAATTATTTCTCTTGCTTGCATCTCACTCTGAAAACTCTTGAAATATCCCTAGACAATATATTTCCTTGTCTTACTATCACCAACTCTGTGCAAGATATTTCTAATTTGAACAACTACCGGTTTATTAGCTTGCCTTTGTACTTTTCCAAATCTTGGAACTTGATTCATAAAGTAGAAGAATAGACACAACATCATATTACCATACTTAAAGGAATTATTCTTATCTTTCTTGATCTTACCAAGATTCTCAATAAGCTGATTCTGGAGTAACTCACATAGATCATACTTTGCATTCTCCTTCACCATCTAATATGTTGCATAGAGTTGTATTGGATACAAAATTATCTTGGTTGGAATGAAATATCTTGTAACCAATGATCATAGATGTGAATCTGACATCTACTTCAATAATATCATCAATTGTCATAGCTCTTTTATAAAACACTGAACCGATTGCATCAGTAACTGTTTGATTCTTCACAGACTTCAAGATTAGCAACCCACCAAAGGAATTTAAACCAATAACAATGTTTATGGCTTCTTTTGTAATCTTAAAAGGTTGACTCAACCACATAAATTCAAAATGAACTTGGCTCAAAATATACCAGACCCACTCGTTTTCTTCAAACAAAAGAAATTTTACAATCTACATGAATTTCTTCTCTGCTAAGATTTTGAACTCAAGCTTTACCTTGAAATCTTCTCCAACTATATGATTTGTGTACAAATTCAATAACTGTTAGCTTTCTAACTCCTCAATATTTGCATGAATGTATGCCCTAATGTATTCAATATGAAAGATGTCATACGAAATAGACAAAAATGTACCTAAGGGATCCGTCTCAACAGATTTGAAAGGATTCCACTTGAATTTTGAATGGGGTCTATCCTTGATATCATCTACCAACGGAGCATCCATTTTCACAAATTCACAAGTTCACAAGTTTTCCCAATAAATACCTTTTCTCTAGATTAGGGTTTGATTGCTTAATCGACTTCACTCTTGAATCTTCACCAAGTTTCACCAAATTTCACTTCACAGCTCTCCAAACTCCTTCTCAAAGTGCAAAGTGAAAAATGAAGAATGCAAATGACCTTTTATCATTCACACACCTAACTTTTTGTCACAATAAATAATTTTTCCCTAACTCATCTGGATACCCTGTTTCCATACTCTGTGAAGGTAACTCTTTTGCAGACCTTCAACTCTGCATAAATACTCTCTCTAACTATTTCATCAGCATTTGTAGTTCATCAATGAAATTAGTGCACTCATCCATACCCTGGTACCAACTATCGGTAGGGTGTTTAAAATATTTTCTTGAGAACTACCCCTAGGCTAGAGGCCTAAAACTAATTCCCAAAGGAATTACCAGATCCTAGTTCTGGTGTGGAATCATTTCCTGCAATAGAGGGACTCTTCTTCACCCATATCTTCTAAGTTTGCTTCTTGATCTCATCTGCAATAACTTTTCATTTTCCCTTTTCATCCTTCTACATGTTTTGTTGGAAAAACAAGCACAAACAACTAAGAGCGGGGGTGAATCAGTTGTCACACAATATTAAACTTTTCAAACTTAACTTAATCTCAAATCTAATGAATGAACAGTAAACCACAAACAATCAACACATTAGAAACACAAAGAACACCATTTTTTTTTACGTGGAAACCCTATTAGGGGAAAAGCCATGGTGGATGTTAGTCCACAATATTATACCCTATTAAAAGTATAATGAAAATAGAAAGGGAAATGCACATGCATTCAGGAACACTACCTAGAGCTCACTGTTCAAATACAAAAGGGGCTCACTACCCAACAATACAAAATAGGATTAAATCCGGAGGGTATGAATTGAGAAAATAGCTTCTACACAAGCCTGATTATAGTTCCAGTTAAGAACATAAAAACTTCTTCACTCTTCACTCTCACTTTGCTCTGTAATTGAATGAATAGATCAAATATCACACACTTGCACTATCTCTAGCTTCTCTCACACCACACACACAATAACTTCACTCAACCAATCACTTATATATATCTGCATTATGGAATTACATCAAACACTTAGTCAGCCAGAAAAATAAAATGCAATTACAATGTCGGCCCTATTTAACAATTAAATTTTCAATGTGAATTAAACATCGTCATCCAATACAATGATGTGGCCCAAAACAATATTCACGAGCATTCCAAACATTCAAATTTTAATCTCCAAGGATTTGCAACACATTACCACAATCATGTCAGCTAGGAACATGGAAAATTGAACATGCACAGGAAATTTTTTTGACCACGAGCACACTGATCAATGCAGACATACAAGAATGATGGAGAATGATCTAGAAACATCCAAAAACACCAAGAACTAATAGAGAGACATCCACAACAACTCTAAAACTTCTGATAGATGAACTAGATACTCTCAACAATAAACCCTTTAGTCCACAATAGTTGATCTACAACATTCAAAACAAAATACCTTCATGACCTTCACTGTTCCACTAGCAACCTACAACTCTTTCTTTCACAATTTTCTCAATATCCTCGACATATACAACCTTCAGAAAAATAATGCTAATAGTGTTGACATCAATGAAAACCACATATCAACAACACAACTACAACATCCAACAATCTCCCCCTTTGGCATTGATAGAAACACATGATGTGAAAAAAACCATCAACACAACTCTCAATGAACACTTACTCCACCTTAGATTTTGACTCTTCTTCCTTGACATCTTCTACATGGTCTTCTCCCCACAAGGCTCTTCTCCCTAAATAATTCTTATTTTTTCACATGACTCTTCTCCCCCTTTGAAATCAATGGAAAAGATAAGCATTATCTTCCCACATACAAGCTCTGAACCACATATCTGCATGTCTAACTACTCCCCTTGAGTAGCAACCACAAAAACATCAATCCAGATCAAGAAATATAGCTTTGAAGCATATGGATTGATGCAAGTAAATGCATCTCTTAGTTTTTATTGGGAGGGGTAATCACCCCTAGCATTTCTCTGAGATATTGAAAAGTATCCTTTGGCAATGGCTTAGTGAAAATGTCAGCAACTTGTTCTTTGGTAGGCACATACTCTAGTCTAACTTCTTTTTCATTTACTTTCTCCCTCAAGAAGTGAAACTTGATGGATATACACTTAGTCTTAGAGTGTAGCACCAGATTCTTCAAAATGTTTATTGCACTTGAGTTGTCATAGTATATAGCAATAGGTTTTTCATATATCACCCTGATATCTTTCAACATCTATTTCATCCATATCACCTGAGTACAGTTGTTTGTAGCAACAATATACTCTGCTTCAGCAGTAGATAGAGAAATAGAATTTTGTTTTTTACTCAACCAAGACACCAGCTTCTTCCCTAGGAAGAAGCCACCACCACTAGTACTCTTCCTATCATCTACAACTCCTTCCCAATCCACATCATTTTATGCACTCAAAGTGAGATCATCATCCTTTAGATACCAAAGTCCAAAATCAATAGTTCCTCTTAGATATTTGAAGATTATCTTAACAGTAGTCACATGTGATTCTTTTGGATCAACTTGAAATCTAGCTACCATACACACAAAATTCATTATGTCTAGTCTAGTCCAAGTTAAATAGAGTAATCCACCAATCATTGATCTATATCTTGTTTGATTTTCCTTAGGATAATCATCATTTTGTGTTAACTTGCATCCGATTACCATGGGAGTACCAACTGGCTTTGAGTCTTCCATGTCAAAAAAAATGAGTAGCTCTCTCACCTATTTGGACTGAGATATGAAAATCCTCTTGTCTAACTGAGTAACTTGCAATCCCAAAAAGAACATTTCTCCTATCATACTCATCTCAAATTCACTCTTCATTTCATCAAAAAACTTCATACACAGATTATCATCTCCTTCAAAAATAATGTCATCAACAAAGACCTCAATAATTAACTCTTTGTCATGATCCAACTTGAAATATAAGTTGCTATCAACATTACCTTTATTGAATCCAAGCTTCAGTAAGTATTTGTCTAATCTAGCATACCAGGCTCTAGGACTTGCTTAAGTGCATATAGAGCTTCTTCAATTAGCAAACCATGTCTTCCTTGTCAGTTAGTTGAAATCCATTTGATTGTTCAATATAAACTTCTTCCCAGTTCTCCATTTAGAAAGGTTGACTTCACATCCTTTTGATAGAATTTATAGTTCTTATATGCAGCATAAGCAAGAAATAATCTACCAGCTTCAATTCTGCCAACAAGGGAAAATGTTTCTTCAAAATCAATACCTTCCATTTGTGAATACCCTTTACATACCAATTTTGCTTTATTTTGGACCACTTCACCTTGTTCATTCAGCTTATTCTGAAAGAACCACTTAGTACCAATCACATTTTTTTCTTTAGGTCTGGGAACAAGCACACATGTATCATTCTTTTCAATCTACATCAGTTCTTCCTTCATAGCTTCCATCTAGTGTTCATCATTGCAAGATTCATTGACATCTTTAGGTTCAATCTTGGAAATCAAGCAATACTCTTTTGCAATCCTTCTTCTAGTCTGCACTCCTTTACTCTTGTCTCCTATAATTTGATTTTCAGAATGATTTATCTTTACATACCTTAGAACTTTAGGAATTTCTTGGGCTTTTGGTTCTTCTATTCTTTCTTCTGCACTTGCACTTGTTTATGCTTCCTGGCTTACTTGATTTACTAGAACAAATTAAGGTTGTTTTACTAGAACATATGCCACAATATGAAGTTTATTTTGTGTTTGAGCATTCTTCCCTTGATTTGTATTGTCTTCATCTAAATCATATCCTCAATATCTAGATGTTCTAGCAAAGTCCTCATCAACTCTTATGTTGTAGCACCGGTAGGCTTTGCTTTTGATAGAGTAGCCTAGAAAGATTCCTTCATCGCTTCTTGCATCAAACTTTCCTATATCCTCATCTCTCTTAACATAGCATTTACTTCCAAAGATCTTGAAATACTTAACAGTAGGCTTATAGCCAAACCATAGCTCAAAAGGAGTCTTACCAGAATTACGATTGACATTTACCTATTTCAAAGTTTACACAACAATACCTAAAGCTTCACTCTACTAGATGTGAGGCACATTTCCTTCTATCGTCATTGTTCTAGCAACATCCAGAACTGTTTTGTTCTTTCTTTTTGCAACTCCATTTTGTTGAGGGGTTCGTGGGGTAGATAACTATCTTTTGATTCCATGCTCTTCACAAAAGGAATTGAACTCCCTGGAGGTGAACTCACCACCTCTTTCTCACCTTAAGCATTTTATTTTCATACCTTTCTCATTCTCTGCCATAGCTTTGAAACTTTTGAACTTTTCTAATACTTCATATTTTTCTCTTAAGAAAGCTACCCATATCATCCTAGAATAATCATCAATAAGCAACATAAAGTATCATTCACCATGAAGACTTCGGACTCTGGAGGGACCACAAAGATCAATATGCACCAACTCCAGCAAACCATTTGTATGATGTTATTTGCTCCAGAAAGAGACTCTAGTTTTTTTTCCCATCTGACATTCCTTGCAAATTGTGTTAGTAGGCTTCACCAGCTTAGGTAGATCTCTTGCTGCTTGAGTGGAACTTACTTTGAAAATTTTATCAAAATTCACATGACACAGCCTCCTATACCATAACCAGCTTTCATCTACATGAGCAATTAAACAACTTTCACTAGTAGTATTCAGGTGAAAAATATTACCTTTTGTCTTTTTACCTGAAGCAATTATCTTTTCAGAGCTTCCAAGTATCTTGCATCTTCCATCTTTGAAATAAAGATCACAACCCTTGTCCACCATCTTTCCAACTGTGATGCTTCAACCCTTCAACATAAATAACATCATTAGTGTTGTGCTTACCACCAAGACAAATAGACCCTCTGCCATGAATCACACCACCATTGTTATCTACAAATCTTACAACCCCGCCATCATACTTTTCTAGACTTACAAATTTTATTTTCTCACCAGTCATATGATGTGAGCATCCGCTATCAATAACCCACTCATCCTTATCTTCAATTTGGGGTACAAGAGCTTTCTCAACTTTAGTAGATTTAGTAGCCACATGACTATTTTCAATGGTAGCAATGAAAACCCATTCATCTTCATTTCCATTATCTTTATCAGACTCATCATCAGTCACTCCTTCTTCAGCATAGTAACATTTATTTTGGAATATAGACTTGTTAGGCTTAGACCTAGGCACTCTTTCAGGACACCTTGATGCAAAATGACCTATTTTACTGCAAGAAAAACATTTAATAGGAAACACTCCTTTATACTTACCTTTTTCCTCTACCTTCTTCATAATTAGTGCTTCCAATTCTTCTACTTCTCTTTCTTCATCTTCAAGTTGTTTTGTTTCTTCTTCATACTTGAATTACTTTCTAGAAGATTCCCCTAGATCATATCTTTGCTTATTTCTTCTGGATACAGTAGCCTTAAATGTAGTTTCAATCTTGGGAACAGATTCACCAAATTCACTCAATTCAAAGGCAACAAGTTTACCAATCAATGTATCTCTTGTCATATTCGTCAATGATCTGGTTTCTTCAATAGCATGAGCCTTTGCTTTGTAAGAGGGGGGGTGAATCAGTGTTCTACAATTTTTAGCTTTATTAATCTAATCTTTAAAGCACTTATAACCTTCAACCAAAAGAAATATGCATGAACATAAAGCAAGAAACCACAACACCATAACAAAAGGATTTTTACGTGGAAACCCTATTAGGGGAAAAACCACGATGGAGGTCAATCCACAATATTATCTAAGTATACTCAAAAAGATATTTACAAAATGGGAATGTACTCGCATTCAAGCATATTTCCTAGAGCTCACTGCTCAAAAACAAAAAGACCTACTACCTTACAATAAATTTCAAAAGACATATGGAGTGTTGAACTATGAAATAGCATCTACAAATGTCTGAGAATAGTTCCAGTTAAGCACATTAATCACTTTCTTGACATTCTATTTGATTATGCTCTTCTCCTTTGTCTGCTTTAACTCGCATCACAAATCCTTTTATGCACAACTGAAAAATGCATAATCACTCTACAATCCTTCTAACTTTCGCATCACACATCATCACACTTCATACATATATCAAAATGATATAAACAATCACTTATATATATATCTGCTACTAGGGATTTAATCGCTACATGTCGACTTCAACAAAAATAGAAAATATTTACAAATTGTCAGCTCAATCCATAAATAATTTTCAATGTGCACCAACCAAAGTCATTCACAACATAGTGAGGACCCAAATCAACATGCTTGAACACAAAAACACTTGAACAATTACTCCTCGAATATCCGCAATACGCTACATTCACTTAGTCGGCCTTCTTGCACTGTTAAATAAAAAATCAATCAACAAGATCTTCTAACTTGCACACGGATCAATACAAGGCTCTAAGATTCAAGTATAACATAGATCATACACCAAAATACCTTCCGTGAGATCCACAACTCAAAAAGATAACAAAAAATTGCATATGAATCAATGAACACAATTCTGTCGGATGCTTTGTTCTTGCTTGATAGTTAATCACAAAACTTTGATTTCACTTTCAGTATGATCAAATACTGACATGCGGATCAAATCACTAACTAGGGTTGCCATCAATAACAACACCAAATGATTTGTGCAATTTATCTTTCCAAAAACACCATCTTATGCATCTAGTTGAAAGGAGGGGCAATAACCCCTAGATTTTTTATGAGATATTCAAAAATATCTTTTGGAAGATCCTTTGTGAAAATGTCTACTATTTGATCCTTTCTAGGAACATACTCCAACTTTACTTCATTCTCAGCAAATTTCTCCCTTATAAATTGATACTAGATAGAGATATGATTTGTTCATGAATACATTACCATATTTTTTGAAATGTTGATAGCACTTGTATTATCACACAAGATAGAGATAGGTTCATCATATGATACTCTAATATTTTTTGGTGTCTGCTTCATCCACAATGCTTGGGTGCAGCAAGATGCTACAATAATATATTATGCCTTTGCAAATAATTACAATGAATCCTCCTTCTTACTCAACCAAGAAACTATTCTATTTTCAAGGAAGAAAGCACCTCCACTTGTACTTCTTTTTTCATCCGCACAACCTACCCAATCTACATTTGTGTAAGCACTCAACAAAAATTCAACATCCTTAGAATACCTTAGACCATAGTATGGAGTTCTCTTCAAGTATTTGAATATCCTTTTGATTGTTTCCACATGTGATTCTCTAGGATCTTATTGAAATATTTCCACAATACATACTTCATGCATAATATTTGGTCTAGTTGTAGTTAGATATAGTAATCCACCAATCATGGATCTATACTTGGTCTGATATGTCTTAGGAGACTCATCATTTTTTCTCAATTTACAACCAGTAACCATGGGAGTACATATTGGTTTAGATTCTGCATTCCAAACTTCTTTAACATTTCCTTAACATATTTTGATTATGTAATGAATATACCTCTTTCTGATTGGCTGATTTATAGCCCAAGGAAAAAAAGTCATCTCCCTTAACATTGACATCTCAAACTCATTTTTTATCTCCTTTGCAAACTTTTTACACATTACTTCATTTCCTCCAAATATTATGTGATCAACATACACAACTACAATCAATATTTGATCTCCCTCAACTTTGAAGTAAAGGTTGTTATTTGCAATACCCTTTTTGAATCCCTGCTACAATAAGTACCTATCCAATCTTACATACCAAGCTCTAGGAGCCTATTTAAGTCCATACAATGCTTTCTTCAACTAGTAGACCATATTAGAATCTTTTAATAACTGAAAACCTTCTAGATGTTCAATGTATACATCTTCTTCTACCTCACCTTTCAAGAATGTAGACTTTACATCCATCTAATATACCTTGAAGTCATTATATGATACAAAAGCTAAAAACATCCTAATAGCTTCCATTCTTGCTAAAAGATCAAAAGTATCTTCAAAATCTATTCCTTCCACTTGTGAGTAGCCTTTACACATAATCCTAGCCTTGTTTCTAACAACTTCTCCATTCTCATTCAGCTTGTTCCTTAAAACCCATTTAATTCCTATCACATTCTTATTTGTTGGTCTTGGAACTAGTTCCCTTATCTGATTCTTCTCAATCTACCTCAGTTCTTTTTCCATAGCTTTTATCCAATTTTCATCCTTGCAAGCTTTAGTTACTATTTTAGGTTCTCTCTCAAAAAGTAAACAAACTTTTACCTCTTCCTTTGTCATAGTAGCTTTTCTTCTTATTGGAACATCTTGTTGGACACTAGGAATATTGAGAGGGGAGGTGAATCAGTATTCCACAATATTTGAATTTCAAATCAGATCTTAAACTATCAACAATAATATTTAACCTTTAATAACATTCACAACATATAAACAGAAGGAAACATGCAAATTCATTAAGCAAAAAATTTGAACGCCATAACACCAAAATTTTTACATGGAAACCCTATTAGGGGAAAAACCATGGTGGATATTAATCCACAAAGTATACTTTATTAAAAATATGATCACAAGGGAATACACTTGCATTCAGACACACTAGTTAGAGCTCACTGTTCAAAATAGGGAAGGATCATTGCTTTACAAAATAGTTGAGATTACAACAAAATTTTGAACTGAGAATATAGCATCTACAAATGTCTGGATTCAGTTCCAATGAGGCGCATAAAATAGATTCTAGACCTTTTTTCCAATTTTCACTTTAGCTCTGCTTTGCTCTACTCTTCTTTCCTACATAAAAACCCTTCTGTTGCACAAATAAAATTTGCTTCAACAGATCTTCTGATAATAGCTCATACAACCACTCTATACCTTTTGTCTCACACACCTTTTCACTTCTTGATCCACACACCAAAAATGATTTATTGATCTCACATATATATCTGCTAACAAGATTTTATTACTATATGTCAGTTTCAAACAAAATATATTGTTCTTCGACATGTTGGCGCAAATCACCAATTAGAATTAATGCGTACCCACACAAGTCGGCTAGACTATAATAGGGACCCAAATCAAAATTCCCAATGCAAGAAATAGTTAAACAATTATTCCTCATACATCTAGGACACATTATACACAACAAGTCAACCATAATGATAAAATAAACAATAAGTCGTTCTACCAAATCTCCAAACCCGTACACCTATTAATCATTACAAAAATTATCAATCAAGTACCATATATGCTTGAAAAGTTTCCCTGGGGATCCACATGACAACAAAATAATGATCTGGTGAAGTATTCATACCAACTTATCAACCGGATACTCTGTTCTTCATTCTTTCTATCGGTAGAATATAGTGTTCTACTTTTCCTACCAGTATGAGCTACTTCTAAACTATGGACCATACTACTAACTCCAGTTGCAATCAATGACAACACTAGCAACCAAAAACAATCTCCCAAATCCATGTGCCAATACACCTTTCCTTTTGTCTCTAGTTATTTGATCCTTAGAATGATTCCTTTGCACATACTTAAGAGTCTTAGGATTCTTTCTAGAGCTTCTTCCTCTTCCACTAGCATCTCCTTTTCTTCCTCTTCTTATTTTTCTTCTTCTCTGCAAGGGGTTTCATTAGATTCATATCCTTCTATCAGCACTGAGCACTGGTGTGATTCTTCATCCACCTTGGAACTTGCACTTTCAACTATCTTTTTTAACCTTTTTTTGTAACACCTGTATGCCTTGCTCTTTATAGAATGTCCAAGGAAGATTCCTTCATTTTATCTTGCATCAAAATTTCATAAGTTTTCAACATCCCTCTTGATATAACATTTACTTCCAAACACTCTAAAATATTTTATAGTAGGAGTTTTTCCATACCATAGCTCATAGGGGGTCTTTGAAATGTTCACTCTTTCTTTTCCTCTGTTAAGAATGTAGACTATAGTATGAATTGCTTCTCTCTAATATACATCTAGTATATTTTATTCCTTCAAAATGGTTCTTGTTGCTTCTTGAAAAATCCTATTCTTCCTCTCCACAACCCCATTATGCTACAAAGTCCTAGGAGCTGGTAAATTTATTTTTATCCCATGATCTTCACAAAAACTATTAACTCATTGGAGGTGACATCACCACCTCTGTTAGAGCTTAAACACTTGATTTTCAAGTCCATTTCATTCTCAACCATAGATTTAAATGATTTAAACTTGTCTAGAGATTCCAATTTTTCTTTGAGAAATGTTACCCAAGTCATTCTAGAATCATCTATTAACAACATAAAATACCTATCACCTTGAGAGCTTTTTGTTCCAATAGGTCCACATAAATCTATATGCACCAATTCTAGTGGTTGTATAGTAGAGTATTCCTTAGTTTTGAACCTCTTCTTTGTTTGTTTTGCAACCTAACAATCTTTACAAATTACATTGATGGGATTTTGAATTCTTGGCATATCTCTCACAGCATGAGCAGATTTGATCTTCACTAGGCTATCAAAATTGATATGACACATTCTTCTATGTCATAGCCAACTTTCATTGATTTGATTCATAAAGAACTTACCACTAGCACCTTTGAGTTGATAAAAATTCCCTTTTATCCTTATTCCTGCAACAACCAAAGTTTAGGAGCTTCCTTTTTTTATTTCACAACCATCATCCTAAAACACAAAATCGTACCCTCTGCTACACATTTTTTCTACATTGAGAAGATTATGTCGAAACCCTTGACATAAATACATAAATAGCATCATTTTTCTTATTCTTGCCATCAAAACTAATTAAACCTTTTCCACATATCTTAGTAGATGTATCATCACCAAACTTAACAAGACCTCTATCATACTTTTCAAGTTTAAAAAACTTACTCATCTCACTTGTCATATGATTTGAGCATCTGTTGTCAATTATCTAGTAGTTTCTCTCCTCTCTTGCATGAAATGAATTCAACATAGTTCCTTCAATACTATGACCTATTTCCAAATCAATTTCCTTCACAAATCTTTCAAGGTTAGTAGAATTAGTTCCAACATTCAAATCCATGAATAAGAATCCATCACTTCCATCATCTAGATAGTCTGATTCCTCATCATTAGATATACCATTGTCTTCTTTAACATAATAACTCTTCTTGAAATATTTACCTTTATGATCTTTATGTTTGTCATTTGAAACTTTTCCTAGACATTTTAAAGCATAATGACATGTCTTTCCATGATTGAAACATTTGAGGAGTAACTTAACTCTGTATTTTCCAGTTCCCTTTTTCAATATCCTTAGAAAATTTACTTCCACCTCATCAAGATCATCTGGATCAGTTTCATATTCTTCTCTTTCTTGTTAACTTTAAAAACAATTTCTTTCCTTGAAGCATCTTTGTCAAATTCTCTTAATTCAAAAGTAGTTGAAGCACCAAAAATTTGATCTCTAATATATTGATCCAAATTTTGAGCTTCCTTAATAGTAGAAACTTTAACACTATAATATTTAGGAAGAGTTCTCAATACCTTTTTCACAACTTCATTTTCGTCTAGTTTTTCACTAAGACCATTGATGGCATTGAAAATTTCATCCAACCTAAGCATGTAACCTATAATGTCTTCATCCTTTGACATCCTTAGGGTTTCAAATTTGGCTTTGAAATTATGTATCTTTGCTTTCTTGACCTTAGCATCTCCTTCATGTAAATATTTTGCAACTTTACCCAGATGGTGTAGTCATGAATGGAGGTATCAAAAAGAATAGTCCAAACTATACAACTTAGAGTCAACACAGTGGAAATAACACAAGAAAGTATTTTGCAAATATGAATCTTTATTGAATTGGCAATATTACATGCATCACATACCTCATTAGCGAATAACCGGGGCTCACAGGACTTCCGCAAGGGAATTCAACATTACAACTAGCCAAAGGCCTTATTATAATCCCCCAATAGGGTAGATTGAAAATATCTAAACTCTAATCATGATAATCCTAACTAACTATTGATGAATGAATACAATAAATTAAAATGCTCTTTAATATAATTCTCTGATTCTAACAAGGGTTTACAAAACCTGAAGAATGATCAATATGAAGGTTGGCCTCAAACATCAAAAGATAACTTCTCATGAGATAAAGTGAATTACATATCTCCAAGATAGATCCCATTGGACCTAAAATGCTTGTATGATACTCCATTAAGCTCTGCATGTTTTGAATAGGTCTACACTAAAAAATATAAACCAGGTTGGCTCCAAATGATCTGACTATGATTTACAATGAAATTATAATAGTGACAACTTTCAAAAAACAAATGCAAATGATATGAATTAGGATATGTCGTAGATGACCTCTTGTTGATGCTATATCTTTCTCCACAAGATGAGAAATGATAATGCAGTGAAATGTGGAATGAAATTTTGAAACTGCTACTAAATGAAATGTAAGAAAAAAAATTGGTTGATACAGGATTTCTTTACAACCAGGGATGCTCCTGCATCAAAGACTAGAGGTTGGAGAAAGTGAGTCCCTCAATTTCTAGGTCTAAGAGGAAAACCAAAATTATCCACCTCAACCTAAGAAATCCATGATGAATCCTCCACTGGTCTACCTTTCCACTTCACAAGATATTCCATATACTGCCTACTCCTAGTGCTCCTTCCAGTTCCGGTATCCAAAAGGAAGAATTTTTACATAATTTGTAGCAACAGTCCAATTCAAAATTATATGCTAAACCTATAAACAAGGATGAAAAATCAAGTGAAACATCAATAGAGGAGCCAACCAACTCACTATTGATGCTCATAAGGTATAAATCTTAATAGTAACATCTCACATGCACACACATGCATAGTTTATGATCACCAGCAATTATTTTTGGATGTGTAGCAAATGTTCACAGAACCTATAGCAATAGCCCCAAGGCACATCAATAAAATGAGACTTGTTTTTCAGCTACATATAGCACTTACATCTAGTTCACTCCCATCATAAGTGCAGCCACTATCAGATACTATATGTAGAAAACTTCACTCAAGCACATGTATCATGAAACATCACATTTCATCATTAATAATTTTGTACTTCCTACAACTTTCCTTTCCAACAATCACACTTGTTGGACATGTGCCATAATCACACAAAGCTTTTTCTAGCACATCTACCTAAAATACTTCACATTGAATTATCATCATTTCAAATATTTTTATTATAGTTGCATGGCAGTATTAGGTTCCACTCACACATGCCACCTTTCCATCACTTCAATATTCTAGGAACTTTTATTATTATTAACTATAATTGACATTTAATCCTACTCATTCTCACTTGCTTTCAAAATCATGCACACATTCAAATTTGATAAATCATATATCTCAAATGCTTTGAAACTTATCCTTCCCATCCTTTTCATACAATCTATTTGAGGAAAAATAGCACAACTAAGTTGGGGGAGAGAAAAAATAGGTTTAATTATCATCCCCCAAAAAAATCATTTTGAAACGAGGGTCAAAGAACTTATAATTCTCAATTCCCTTCATTAGCCACAAATAAACTACTGTAAGAAGTTGCAGAGAATAAAAGAAACATAGATAAGGTAACATCCAAAGAGTTGAGTATTTAGAGAAACAACAAGAAGTAGTAGAAGTTGGAAAAAGTTGTAAATATTGCAACAATGGGATGAGATATCATAAGAAGAGAACTAGAAATACACAATTTAATACTTAAAGATCATTAGCAATGTCCTCCAAATTTTCCAACAAGTTGGGTGGTTGGACTATTCTCTCCATTTAACTAAATTTAATGAATTTATGACTAAACAATTTTTAAAAACTTTGCAAAATGATGAAGCTATGGTTAGAGGACTAAGAATAGATGCTTCAAAGGTAGCAATAGTAGAGGTTTTAGGGTTTCAAAGAATAAGAGAAGAATTCTCAGCCAAAGAAAATACAATTGTAGTTAGGAATGATTTTACCATGCCAAGGGATAATTTAGACTCTTCAACTCAATATATAAAAAGATTGTCCTTACCTTGGTTATGGGCTTATGTTGCTTCCTACATAGTCAAATATTTAACCTACGATGGTAGGAAATCCCTCTTGTATACTATTCATTTTAAACTCCTTAGTCACCTATGCCATCAAAGGCTTGTGAATATCCCTAATTTTTTATAGAATCTATTTAGAAGAATGTCTAATGAGTATAGGAGGAAAAGAAAACAATTTGCATTGTCACATTTTTGTTGGGTCACATTATTAATTAAGGGAATTCTTAGAACCCAATTTCCCAATGTATCTTGGGAATAATTTTGTCCTATAACAATATCAATGATGTTCTCATGAAGCTAGATGCAAAAGAATTGAACAAAGAATGATAAATAATGAGTCTTCTACAACTATTGAAGAGGGAAATGTACATTCTATTTCACCAATTGCCTCAACTACCCATAGCATCATGGAGCATGCAAATCCATAAGTGTAAGAAACATAACCTACAACTTTTGGGGAATAACTCATAGCAAAGGAGGAACCAAAAACCCCTGCATTGACCAAGATCCCTTCTAAGCTAAAGAAAAGGAAAAGTGAAGGCTCTAATTTTACACACAAAAAGAGGTAGAACAGTCCAACACAGTGAAGAACACAGTGAAGAAGGTGGTCACACCACCTCAAGAGGAAGGGCCCTACAAAGGGAAAGGCTACAAATCAAAAGGAAATAATTTTTGTGGTGGAAATTGAGATAGATTATGAAGAAAAAGCGCCTAGTGGTGACAAGCAACTCAAAACATTAGAATCTCTATATCTGAGTGTTCGTTCATATTCTAATTCAAAGGACTTGTTTACAACTAGAAAGAAGAATAGACTTCAAAATATCCTTATCCCTAAAGAAGGGTTTGCTCCATATAATGATTTTGAGGAAGAGATATTTTTTGAGATAGAAGAAGAATTACTTTTAAAATGAAAGAATGAGAAAAATGAATTACATGAAGCCTTGCAAAGAATCAAATAATTAGAACAACTTAAAGGATATTGTAGAGGAGGAAATTTTACACCCATAAATGACGTGATCATGAAAGGGAGAATGTTCTTTGATTACCTCAAGGATAAAAGCTCAGGTGACAAAATGGAAAGACAAGTGATTTTTTTATATTTTGTGTTTTATGTGGATTTAGAGGATAAGAGTTTTAGAGACCAAAAGAGTAACTGGAAAAGGTCTCATGAGAAAATTGATCAGCTCTCAGCTAAGGAAGAGAGCACGATGCATGTTAGTGTCATATGGACCAAAAATAGAGTCTACTAATAGATACGATAATGAGCTTACTAACTAATTAGAAACCAAAATCTCACAAATGCACTTAAAATAACAAAATAACAAAATAATGACAATGACAAGCATAAACTAAATGAAATGAAATGAAATGGGAATGAAAAAATGGAAAGGAAGAAATAAACTCATATGAGGTCCACGAGTGAAGCCTCTCATGTTGCTCCAAATTGAAAACCTACACACATGAAAATGAGAAAATGGTTGGGGTTGTTTTAAGGGTTTGTTAGTCAAAACCCTACATAGGTGTTCCCACCTCCATGAACAACTAGATAGATATATAGATACAAAAGAAAATTACAATAGAAAAGATAAATAGATAAAGTTAGAATAACAATATACTAGTAAAGTAAAGATGATAATACAAGGCATGAAGTTACCCTCCCTTTAGCAAGATGGTGATTCTAAAAGGAAGAGTATTCAACACCAAATATGTGCCAAGAGAATGCCAAAGTGTTGGTGTAGAGATCCCAAGTGCAAGAAAATCTTGATAGAATGGAGAGAATGAGAGAATGAGAAATAATGAGTGAGACATCGAATAGAATTTAACAAATAGAAAAATGGAAAGTTTAAAATGGATATAGAAATGCAAAGGGGAATTTTTGGTGGATCTACAAGCTGCAAAGGCATTACAGTTCCTGGGCAGGCAGGAACTGTAATGTCCCAACAGCTACATAGGTGGGAGTCTTTTCAAGAGGTAGCGTGCAAATGTCTACACAACACACGATTTTCTAAAAAAAAAATTCACTTTAACAACCAAAAATGAAATGGATAAAGAAAAAATTAAGGTTAGGTGAAGGGGACATTGCATTATCAAATTTAATTGGGCTAAAGGGGAGGTTATGAATTGAAAAATTGCATAGGGTGTAATTTTTGACACTACATTTTTCCCCCACTTTAGTGAGCATATGTATTCTAACAAATGTGAGCTAAAGTAGAGAAAGAGGTTGAAGATAATATACCCATAATGAAGAGGATGTAGGTCTTCAATCCATTATATGCGATAAAGAAGCTAAGCCAAGACATGAAGAGGACATGGGTCTTATATCCTACAAACTTGACTACAATCTCACCACAAACATGTTAGTTGCAAATGAACACATTAGAAAAAAAATATAAAATAATAGACATCATAAAATATAATTAGACAAAAGACAGTGCTAATAGGTATGGCTAGCAAGTTGTGCTATGTTAGAGACCATATGACAAGCATATATATTTAAATGTGTGATAGAAACAAATCCTATAATGAAAACTCCTATAACAAAAATATGAGTGATAGAAATAAACCCCATAAGGAGGAGAACCCCTATCACAGAAGGATGAGTGATAGAAAAAAAACCTTGCAAGGAGGAGAACCCCTATCACAAAAGAATGAGTGATAGAAACAAACCTTGCAAGGAGGAGAACCCCTATCACAAAAGACAAGTTAATAAGACAAATCTAGTTAGGTTTCATCAAAGCTAGACAATGAGATCAAGAGACATCAATATTTTTAAGATAGATTATTTGAAAAGATAGAAAGTGATAAGAAAATAATCAAATATGATAGCCCCCCTTAAAATGATGTGCACTACATAGAGGAGCATAGGTCATTCTGAGGAGAAGAAATACAAAGAGATGTTTCATGACATACATGGTGATATGTATTCATGGAAAGTTTTCATGTGAGGGAAAACACATAGAATCTACAACATTGAAGAAAAGTAGAGATGAAGAAATCAAGAGCATAGGGGGATCCAATCATTCGAGGTCAAAATTGATAATGAATGCAAATATATATAGATAGTCTAAATAGTATGAACTGTCATCATCCCCCAAATAGATTGGAATGAGAAGAAGAGCACATGAAGAAAAATACAAATCTAGGTCAACATGAAAGAGGCCTAAATGCCCTAATACTTTGCATCGTCCTTGATGTGACAAGCAAATTTTACAATAGATAGAAGAATAATGAAACAAATAGAAGAAGTTTCATGACATATTTTCTCTCCTGTATCTAGGTACCTACAAGGTTATCAAAGGTCCTCCATGTGAGAGTATAAACATAAACAAATAATCATGGGGAAACACAAACAAACACACAAACCTAATCTAAAGATAAAGGAGGCATTGCTCTAGTCTGACACCTTCAACAAGTTGTCATGTTCCCAATCTAGATCATCATAGGGGAAAGGAGCATGAGCTTACAAAGGGAGAATAGAAAGGGAAATACCAATTGACTCACCTACAACAAGGGATACAAATGAAGCTCCCTCAATGTCTCCATCAACAAGCTCTTGTGAGGTAAATGTTATTGATCTAGCAAAGATAGATGACAAAATCAAAATGTCCTCCATTGAGTTGAACATACATTTCTCCAAAGTGAAGTGTTATCACTGAACAAAAGGAGAATGAGAGACTAAAGGAGGATGAGAGACTAGAGAGTCACTATCAACCTCCAAAAGAGGGGGAGTGACAAACTTTGGGATAGGAGGTCGCGTATCTATCATGAGAATGGTACAAGCCAAAGTAGAACAAGATGAAAAAGACAAACAAGACTTTTTGCAACCATCGTTCAAAATGAGGTTGTACTCTAAGTTGTGCTTCAGTGGAGAATGTGGAATCCTCACATCAAAAGCAAAAGAAGGCAAAGGAGAGGGAGCCATGGTAGACACAACCTTTGGATGATGCATGTATATAGGCTCAGGGAAAGGAGGAAGATTTGATAAAGAGGTGATCAAGGGAGGCTCCGAAGAAGGAGAGATGAACACTTGCACCTGCTTTGGGTGAGGCTCATCATGATCCATTGAAGAAGTTGGACGCAAGGCAAAGGCAATGGGAATAGAAGCATAAATGAAAACAAGAGTGAAGAAATAAATAGGAGGGACAGAAGTAGAATTAGATACATAAGGTTCATCCTCAGTCTTCTATGAGGCCTCACATTCCTAGGACAATTCTTATTAGTGATGTTTACGCTCATGCATAAGTCGATTATGATGACTATGGGAACTAGGAATAGTAGCCAGAGATCTTGTTCCACTAGAGAATTAGTCTTCATAATCACTTATGATGGAAGAGAAGGCTCCTAAGGAGGAGAAGGAGCTGCAAGAGCAGAGACATGGGTCTCATCTATGGGATTCATTCCTTTTGTTGCTTTAAGAATAGGTGGAGGAATAAGAGGAGGCCTCAAAGGTTGAGAGGAAGGAATAATAGGAGAAGGGCCAATAGGAGAAGGGCCAACCCTAGACACCTACGTTCCCTTACCATAGAGGGTAGGTTTGGTAATTGTGGGAAAGACCGGGAGTTGGAAGAATTAGGCCTTAGACTTCATCAACATGCGTACCTTTCCTTTTCTTATTTTTGGTATAGTATAAGGAACTAAGGATACCACCAGGAGTTGTAAAGTCATAGAAGAGGAAGAAGGTCTATGTGTAAGAGCATGCTTGTCTTCAACCTTGAAGAGGAAGGTGCAAAGGACAAGGAATGTTGCTCCATGCATATAGAGTCCTTCAAGGAAATCGCATGATAATAAGGTAGGAAAACAACATTAGGGGTAGTCACTCCTATCTTGTACCTATAATAGGCCCTATAGAATAAGTCTCCATAGGGTGGTAAAGGTCTAATAAGGGTAGGCCAAAAATGATCTAGAGAAAATCCCTATGTGACACCAAAGGTTTATATCCAATGTCATGGATGGTATGGATTATACCATCATGGGGGGAATTTTAAGCATTTGTGAACAACTGAAGCAACCACATTCTTGGAGACTAGATATAGAATTCCTAGTCTTACCCTAAACAAGTCAAATTCAGAAATCATGACAAATGAGGCATCAATAAATTTAGGCCCAACAAGGACTGATAAGAAACGAAACCAATAGGAGGCACAAAAAAGGCATCATGAGTACGGTTTATGGTCTTCAACTACTCATACTTCTCCTTATGTAAATTATTAATAAAGAGGGTCTCCTCCATAATAATATTGACCAACTAGTAGGGTCAATCATAACATCAATCACAATGTTATTGTTGACCTAAGCTTGGATGTAAAGTGGAGAAGGTTCTGTATTAAGAGGAAAGTCATGTGGTGTGAAGGTTATGTCAAGAATATTTTCCACATGGCTTGGAGGAGGAATAGAAGTGGATGAGATCATGTTCACATGCTTAGAAGGACTAGGATCAAAAGATGAAGGAGTAGAGGTTATCAAATTAGCAAAATGAGAAGGGAAAGAATCTACATATATTTGTAGTTGGTTGTTAGGTTTGGCTACAGATTTATTTGAGTTTTATTTCGTACCATTGAGTCATATGTTACCACTATCCTTGTGATCTTGGATGACATGTCTAATATGTACAAAACGTTTAGTATTATGCCCAAGAAATTAGTGGTATTGGTAAAACTTTTATGCATAATACTAGCTAGGATAAGGTTTAGACAATAATCTTATTTCTAGGAGAGTGATTAAACCATATTTTTAATACTTTTTGAAGAACATTAGTGTAGGACTTATATAGTTATGTGAATATTCTATTGCATCCTATAGAGCTCCTTTTGGTAGGAATAGAAACTATATTCACTACTGCTTTATTTATTTTAGGCTCCCCAAAAATAGACACGACCACTCAATTATTAGGAAAAGAGGATGAGGAGGAATCCCCATACTATGTTACCGTGATTTGGTATTCTCTCAATGTAGCACATAGATGGGTGAAGGAAGGGTATTTCATCAAGACAACCTTTTCTCTTAATTTCGACTATAAATTCCCTAAAAATACATGTTGTACATAAAAATATAGCAAGGCATAAGAGATTTGGGAGAACAAGGATTGATAGTGAGAAATGAATTCAATTACCTTTTCATGAGTTCCTTTCTTATAATGAATGAGATTAGTTAAAGTGATCTTCAACCTGATGTTCACCTAGAATTGTTGTAAGAATTGACTAATCAATTGATCGAAGGAGAAGATAGAATTGTCAGGAAGTGAGGAAAACCACTCCAACGCAACATCCTTGAGGGATCGTAGGAACACCTTTGCTAACAAAGCATCCTAATAGAGGAAATCAATACACATGGAAGTAAAGGATGAGACATGGGTTTGCAAGTCACTTCTACCATTGTACTTATCAAACTTTTAGATTTCCATCCCTTGAGGGATGGCTACATTTAGAATGGAGAGGGCTAAAGGAATACGACAAAAGTATGGCTGTAATGTGGATTGAGAGGCAAAGATGATCAGGTTAGCCAATTCTGAATTCATCCAACCCATGTTTTGTAGTAAATCATTTAGGACATAATTGGTTGGTAGAGCCTAACTAGTTGAGGTGGCGGAGGTTTGGGTTTCAGATACAAGGAATTTGTATCCTAAAGGGATGCAATTCAATGTAACTCTAGGAACATCCAAGAGTGCAGTGTTTGTATTATTGGTTATGGTAAAAGAGGGTACAAAAGAACTAGTGTTTATTACGTGCATGAACACTCCCGATATTAGAACATAAAATTGCATACCAGTGATTTCTATTTACACATCTCGAGGGTTACCCAAGACTAAAGTGTACGAGGGAATATTGGTCTCTACAAGATTAGCTATCCCTCTAAGCAATTCAATACCTTTGTGATCTGAGATAAGAAGGTCCCTCAAACCACAAAAGATAGAAGCAACTTGAGCATATGTATGTTCTTTGTTTAAAAATATTTAAAATCTTTAAGCTTCTCTTCCAAAGATTGAACTTTCTCGAAGGGGAAGTTTAGAGAAGACTCATAATCTATGAGAGGAGAAGACCTAGAAGGGGTTTTTGGTTGAGATTTTCTTAAACTTATGTTGATGGATGAACGAAATCAAAAGGTGGGGTGCAAGTAGGTGATAATACTATAGTGAATTGATCAAAATTGATGCAAATAAGGGGTGGAAAACTCCAAAACTATCTAAATCAACCAATCTTTCAATCATTCAAACATCCAATGGTGAGTTTTTCCTCACAAGCCTTAATCTCCTAGTAGCCTTCCAAAACTAGTTTTTCAATCATAACTTCTAGGGAGAAAATGGCATAAAGAATGTAAACACAATTCCAGATACCCATTTGTACTTTATTCAACATACCTCAAAACTAGGGCAAGTTCCTATGTACGAAATCCTCCAAAAATTGACTATCCTTGCAAAAATTAGGCTTAATTGCTTGAAAGCAGGGTATTTGAACTATAGGGGATATTCTTGCATTACAAGGCTCTAAACACATCATCCAGGGTCAAAATCACCAATCCCAAATAGAGAGAGTAATTTCTAAAAAGCTTTTCATCAAAACCCTAAGCCTATAGGGTTCCTATGCCTAATACATGGATATATTAGGCTAGAGCAGTGTTCTTGCACTTTCCAAACACCTTCCCTTGCCTCTATAAGTTATTGAAAACAAATAACAACACTACCCAATCATTCCACCAAGTTTCAAAAGTTTCTATTGATGGAATGGTGAGATTCACATTTTTCTTCTCTTCAAGTTACCTTGCCTAGGGTTTGAATTGGTCTGAGAAGAATTTACTCTAAGTTGATCAAATATTGATGAAAATGAGTAAAACCAAATGAAATAGAAATTATATTCCCTACTCTAACAACTCCAATTAGTTTCAAGTCATGAGAGGATTGTACAGATCCATACAATCAACTATAGCAGCAAATTGGCATTCTAAAATGCAAAAAATGGAGTTCTTTATTGATTCAATCTTCACAATTCAACATCTAACCTTGATCCTGACCACACAAGGATTTTTTAAATCATTTCCAACCATTTCCAACTTTTCCCCACTAATTTTCAAATTACAAACTTTACTAATCACCATTAGACCCTGTTATGCCAAAACTTGCAAAAATTGTTTTGACAACATTTATGCAACTTGACAACATTTTGCAATCACACCCTAAAACACTTCTAATATTCAAGACTAACTCAAACAAACATGGAATGGTCATTGAAGGCCTTATTACATTAAGACAACTCAAAATAAACCAAAATTTTCACTTTGACCACCTTAAGCCATGAAAGCACACATGGGTGCCCCTGCACCATACTCCCGAGGAAAAGAAAACTCAAGTTCCACTTGAGTATAGATCCACAACAATGAATCCCTGCATGATGACATGATCCTCAATCATCCAAGTAGTCTCTTCATAAGGCAGACCCTTCCATTTAGTCAAATACTTAAAATAGGCTTTTTCCTTGGTGTTTTGAGGGCCTTAGTGTCTAAGATGCACTCCAACCTTGGTGAGAAGTCTTGGACCCACTTATCATCTGTAAATACCTAAGAACATGCATCATGACCTAAAAAAAAAATCACTTCTAAAGAGTACAATTCAAAAACTAAATCTGAAGCCTTGAAATCAAGTGCTCCTTTGTTCACATCTACCCCTTTCTTGCATCTGTCATCTCCAACCTGTAGTTTCTTCCTCTCTTCTTGATAGATAGCATACAGTGCCATATCACCTTGCTCCACTTGCATAGCTTGCTTCATTTTGACCTTAGGCTACTTATCCATCAAGTTTGCAATTTTAACAAGAGCATTGTGTCTTCTTTCTTTATCTCTAACTAGTAGGACACCAAACATGGTTCCTTGATTAGTTTCACTACCCTCTACTACAATAAGCAAATCATATCTAACCTCCAATATTCCCTTATGAAATGCTTACAATGAAAGTGTATATCCTTCACCTTCAAAGGGAAAGAGAAAATATTGAGTTCTACTTGCCTCTTCAATGCCATCAATCCTCAGGTTTGGAAGGGGCTTGTATTGAAAATCAACAACACAACTCTTATCACCCAAACCTACAATATCTATTGCTGCTTTCTCCTTGAGGTCGACACAATCAATAGACCTTTCCTTTTCATTGTTCATTTTAGTTTGCAAAAAAAAAAATGGAACCTCTTGCTTGAAATTGAACCTCTCAATTGCATCTTGTATAGGGTTACCTTCTTCAAACTACCTAAGCAATGCAAATATACATTGGGATGCATCCTCATATCTCATCTACCAATGTTGAATGTCTGCAATCACATGAAGAATTTGTCTTCCCATCCTATAAACCTTGCATTAGTACTATTAACTATCCTTGGAGTGTCATCTATTATCAAATTAACATGCTCTTGCAACAAGTCTTCAACCTGTAATGGAAATTGGTCAATCCTAGTTGTTGCAATAACAGTCCTAGGCATATTTATACTTGTAAAGCCCTTGTCTTCCTTTTCTATGGCTTGTACATACTCCTTTTCACTCACCAACATAGCACTAGAACCCATTTGTGATTCACAACCTTCCTCTTTCAATGGTGTAAGGGTGGAGGAAACTCAATCTTTCTCTATGACATATATATTTTTCCTACCATCATGCTTGGAATTCATATCATATTGCCAAGGCCTCCCCAATAGCAAATGGAAAACATCCATTGGAATTATATCACATAAGACTCTATTCGTATAACCCCCTATGTGAAAATCTACCCAACTTTGTTCATTCACAACTATTTTTTTCCCTTTATTCAGTCAAGACACCTTGTAGGGAGTAGCATGAGGAATCCTTTGTAATTTCAACTTTTCAACCATTTCAAGAGAAACCAAATTATCTATACTACCAGAATCAATTACAACCTTGCAACACTTACCTTGGATTTTAAATGTAGTTCTAAAAAGATACTTTCTCTGTGGTGGTTCCTTCTTCATTAGCCCTTTGAGTAGAGTCCTCATCAAAAAAAACTCTCCAATCTCTGGTTCTTCAACATGTGGTGAAGAGTGGAGATTCTCAGCATCATCTCCACCTTGTGCAAAGTAATTTCTTCTTTCTCCTCCAAATGAAGTAGATGACTGATTTTCAATGCATTGCCATGCTTGATGGCCTACAAATTTGTTGCATTTATAACACTTCCCTTAAAACCACTTAAACCGCTTCTTTGGCCTCTAAATCTATCCCTAGAATCTAATCTTCTTCCCCTAAATACACCTCTTGAATCTGAAAATTGTTCTTGGGTATTGCTTGTCTCTCCTTGACTCTCATATGGCTGCCTTGAATCAACAAGTGCACCTCTTCCTCTAGGATCCTTCCTCTACCCATGCTTTTTTTTTATTGCCTTCTCAATTTATCTTCATCCTTGATTGCCAATTGATAACACTCTTCCATCGTTCTTGGATTGGTTAGGGTCAACTCATCTTGAAGATTGTATCTCAAACCATTAATGTATCTTTCCACTTTCTCCTCATCATCTTCTATGTGGCCTGCCCTTATGCTCAACTTGTAGAACTCCTATGTATAGCCACTCCCATCCATCTCTTTTTGCTTGAGATTTTGAAGCCTCTTAAACAACTAAATGGTGTAGTCATCGAGAAGGAATTTCCCCTCAAGTTTAGCCACCATCCTATCCCAAGGGGTGATTTTATAATTCCCCTTCTTTCTCCTTTCACTTTGTACATAATCCCACCAAAGAAAGGTGTGGCCCTTCAATTTTGTCTTGGCCAACTTCATCCTTTCATCTTCTAGCACATCTTCATAGTCAAAGTAGTTATTCAATGCTTCTATCCAATCTAGGAGTTCTTCACTATCCATCTTTCCTCCATACATGGGTAAATCCATCTTGACCTTAGGACCTTTTCCCTTGACTACTTTCAATAGTTTTTCCATCCTCAAGTCATTAGGATCCATCTCTTCTTTGGACCCTTCTTGGGAACTTTCCTCTTCCCCTTCTTCTTGGTTACTCAAGTCTCCTATGGCCACTCCTCTTTTCTAACTTATTTCTAGGGAAGCAAATTCTCTCATCTCTCTGGCATGTTTTTCCTTCAACTCATTCATCTCTCTAGCAATGATGGCATTCCCTTTTGGAGGCATCTCATTCCTTCTTCAACTCAACTTTCCGTCTTCACGTCAAAACTACACTTTGATACCAATTTGATGTAGAGCAAGGGTGGACAACTCTGAAACTATCTCAATCAACCAATCTTTCAATCATTCAAACATCCAATGGTGGGTTTTTCCTCACAAGTCTTCAATCTCCTAATAATCTTCCAAAACTAGTTTTTCAATCATAACTTTCAAGGTATACATGATATCAAAAATGTAAACATAGTTGCAAATACCCATTTTGACTTTATTCAACATACCTCAAAATTAGGGTAGGTTCCTTTGTATGGAATCCTCCAAAAATTAACTGTCCTTGCACAAATTATGCCTAATTGCTTGAATGGGCTAGGTAGCAACAAGGTATTTGAACTCCAAGGGCTATTCTTTCATTCCAAGGCTCTAAACACATCATCCAGGGTCTGAATCACCAATCCCAAATAGATAGAGTAATTTCTCAAAAGCTTTTCATCAAAACCCTAAGCCTATAGGGTTCATATGCCTAATACATGGAGATATTAGGCTAGGACAACGTTCTTGCACATGCCAAACACCTTCCCCTACCTCTAAAAGTTATTGAAAATAAATAAAAACACTACCCAAGCCATTCCACCAAGTTTTAAAAGTTTCTATCGGTGGAATGGTGAGATTCACATTTTTCTTCTCTTCAAGTTACCTTGCCTAGGATTTGAACCAATCCGAGAAGAATTTACTCTAACTTGATCAAATCTTAATGAAAATGAGTAAAACCAAATGAAATAGAAAGGATATTCCCTAATCTAACAACTCCAATTAGTTTCAAGTCATGAGAGGATCGTACAGATCCATACAATCAACTGTAGCAACAAATTGGTGTTCTAAAATGCAAAAAATAGAGTGCTTTATTGATTCAATCTTCACAATTCAACATACAACCTTGATTTGAACCACACAAGGCTTTATTAAGGAATTTCCAACCATTTCCCAACTGTTCCCAACTAATTTCCAAATTACAAACTTAATTAATCACCATTAGACCATGTTATGCCAAAACTTGCAAAAGTTGCTTTGGCAACATTTATGCAACTTGACAACATTTTGCAATCACACCCTAAAAAACTTATAATGACTCAAGACTGATTCAAATAGATATGTAATGTTCATTGAAGACCTTATTACATGAAGAAACCTCAAAATAAACCAAAATTTCCACTTCAACCACCTTGAGGCATGAAAGCACACATGGGTGCCCCTACACCAAAACTCAAGACTTAAATGGGGTAGACTGAATTGTCTTCTTGAAACTATATCTAAATGTGAAAATATTCTTCTAACTATGTGCCTAGAAGTAGTGGAATGGGTTGTGAAACTCATAAAAGTGTCGCACAACTTGGTCCAATAGACGTCCAAACAAGAGAAGAATTTTTTTCAACAAATTAATAAGGTAAGGATAGATTCATGTCAGGTTCACCAAAATTTAGAGGTGGAAATTCGACACCCTCAAATGATGTGATCTCAAAAGGGAAAATTTTCCTCAACTACCTTAAGGATCAAAGCTTAGGTAACAAAATGGAAATGCAGGGGAGGTTGTTTTATATTCTATGTTTTATGTAGATTTAGATGATAAGAGTTTCAGATATTGATAGAGTAAGTTGCAAAGGTCTCATGAGAAAACTAGTAGGCTCTCGGCCAAGGACAATAACACAATATGTAAATGTCCCTATGGTGCATTGTAGTCTCATATGGACCAAAAATAGAGTTTAACAATTGTAAGAGAGGGGGACCACCGCGTGTAAGACCCCAGGTCATGGAGGGTCAAGATGTGAGAGGCTGCCCTAACTTACCTCAGCTAAATACAACATGTAGGGTATGAGGATGAGAATGATGAGGATTATGAGGTCCTACAATCACTCTACAATCCCGAGTTCTAAAGTGGGGCTAGGAAAGTCAGTTTCTAGGTTCAACTCTACACCTCAGGGAGCTCTTTACCAAAGGATGTCAGTGCGGTCTTTGGATGACAGTACAACACGCTAGCGTCTCTAAAGTGTGATGTAGTCTATACAGTTAGACAATAGTAGAGACAAGGTTGAACTCACCAAAATGACTAACAGACTAGCTACTCAACTAAAAGTTTAGAATGAAATGAGTAAATAAATGAAGTATTCTCTAATGTTATAAAGTAGAAAAGCAAGTGTAAGAAGGGTAAGAAGGATCTCACCAAGTAATTTGTTCACCAGTTGATCTTCCTCACAACATGCACACCTACACGCAGCAAGAGGAAAAATGTTGGGTGCTTGAATAGGGGCCTGCCTCAGTCAGACCCCCATTTAGGTATTTCCACCTCCACGAACAACCAAGGAAATGAGATAAAGAAATAGTGTAATAAAGAAAACACAAACACTACAAAGCAATGATATGCTACTCAACCAAGTGATAGAGGAGAGGAGAGGGAAGCTTACCACCTCCACCAAGAGCATTCAAGGTTGCTTAGGGGAGAAATGAGAGGAAATCAAGCCTCTGCTGCAATGGTGTGGTCCCAAATGTACTCTACCGAAGTGACAAAGTGAAGCTTTGGCTGCAATGGAATGCTTGGATGCTTGAAGTGAGTAAGAAAGTGATCTTGTGGAGTGCAAGAATGAAAGATTGATTTGCTAAAGAGTTGTGAAGAGTTGTGAAGAGTTGGATTGAATGTTGAAGGGATGAATTTGAAGAAGGAAGGAAGAAAATGGCCATATTCAGGTCAGTTGGCCGAAGGGGGCATTACAAATTCAATGCTAATGATAAGTGGAATTCCTCTACAGGTTTAGCCATAGGAATTTGCCAGGGACGCAAGCGTTTCATGCAAACATTTGTGTGTTGTGCGGGTGTCCCCAATAGAAATGCCTCCACCAATGCTCAAAATAGGTGCCAAGTGGACCGCCAATAGTGGGCTTAAGTGGAATTAGTGAAGTTAAGCCTCCGAACTTGGTTTTCTAAAGTGGATAAGGGAAAAAAAAGGATTTGCATAGGGGATGCAAATTCACTCTTATACAACAATAGAGACACCAATGAACTTACTAACTATTTAGAAACCAAGATCTCATAAACGCACTTAAAATAACAATATTAAAAAAATAACAGAATAATGAAAATGACAAGAATAAACTAAATGAAATGAAATGGGAATGACAAAATGGAAAGGAGGAAAGAAACTCACAAAAGGTCCACACTTGGTGATGTAGACACAAAAATGTCCTAAGCCTTCAAGCATCATTTTTCTTCATCCTCGTCCTTTGATAATTGAATAATTTTAGTTATTCAATTATGTTTGATTATATTCCTCTATTAATTAATTAATTTTTAATAATTATTTAATTAATTCACTTTCTAATCTTTATTCTATCCTAACCAATTATACAAACTAATTGTGTCACTAATTTTTCCCTCTTCTTCAATAGTTAAATCAATTATTATTTATTTAATTATTTTGTCATCTTTCATCTATAGTTAAATAATTAAATGCTCTTCTTTTCATTTTATCTAAATAAATAATTTGATAAATTATTTATTTTCCACTTGTCATTTTCCTCCATTTTGAATAAATTATTTATGCACCTCCACTTGGTCAAAGATACCCTGTCATTATTTCATGTCATAGTCTGCATGTTTGTCATAGCCTGCATGTCTTGCATGTCTATCATAGCTATCAGCGTCATAGTTTTTTCCATGCATGGCATATTATTGGTGCATCAATTATGGATCATCGATTCGACCTTCAATCTCATCCGTCCATTCAAAATTTCCTTTTCTTATAAAATGAAAATTTCAAATTCATTTGGTTTTCTTCCTCTTCTCTCTCTCAAGCATTCATGTGAACTTTTTGCCTTTCTTGTTTTCATCCATTTTTACACATACTTAGAGTTTCTCTTAGTCATTTAGAGTCATTTTTGCATAGAAAAATCCTTCAACACTTGTGTAGGACATGGCATAATCTTAAAGTTTCCCGAAGAACCTGAGGGCACTCTTCAACTTGCAACAAGCTAGAAGGTGCAATGGAGGTTAGCCATGAAGATTGAAGATTTGGGTAACTTTGCTTCATTTATTTTCATGTTTTCTCCTTTGCTCTTCATTATCTCTTTGGATTTTTTAGATTTGGCAATTCTAACCTAATCAAGCATAAATTTCTAGAGATACATTTGGTGAACTTGACGTTTGTTTTCTTGCAGAGAAATTGGTTTTTTTTCTTCTATTTTTTTGCTATTTTGTAGGTTACAACCAAGAATTCATATGAAATCCTGTCATTTTCTTTTGAGCACAGAAAAATGGGCGCATATAATATTTTAAAACTTTTTTTGGGTTTTGTAGGTCTCATTCTTAGATTTTCGGAACCTCAAACGGTTTAAAATTTTGTTAAAATTTGAGAAAGTTATGGTCGTTTTAGTGATCATAGCTTTTAAGATTTAGTTGTTCAAATCCAAATTTTCTTTTGTTTATAACACTTTTGTCTTGCAGGATTTTGCAAAAGGTTTTCTAGGTTTTAAAGGTCTATGCCTTAGTTTTCCATAGATATCTACGGTTTAAAATTTTATTTAGTTTTGAGAAAGTTATCACTATTTTTAGTTTGCTATTTTAATTCAAGTTTTTTTTTGTTTACTAATCTTATGTTTGTAGCACGTGGCTTTGGATTTGGGCTCCCAAAAACTACTTCTTTTGGAGCAACAAAACAAATCGAGCTCTTAGTTTTTAGTTTTCTTTAATTTCTTTTTCTTAGTTTAGTTTAGTCTCTTCATTTTCTAGTTTAGTTATTTACTAACTTTTAAGTTTTAGTTTGGTTTTTAATCTCTTGTCCTAACTTAGTTTTTTGCAGCTTTCTCGTTGGTCCAAGATATTTATGAAACTACTAACTTGTGATTTTGCAACTCCGTTAGTCGAAGACTCATTTCTCAAACAATGTGTTTGTGATTTTTAGTTTAGGAACACTTCTTTTGGTGCACTAAAATCAACTTTTGTTTGCAAGCATTTGATTGTGCTTGATGTGGTATGTGATTATGCTCTCACCCTATGCAAACTTGGTGATCAAAAAGCCAGACCCACTTAATTTTTTGTAACCTTTATGATTTAGTAATCGAAGTATCATCTCCCCTTGAGCTTTTGGGTGATCCTGGGTGTAAGAGAAATGGTTACTAACTCTAGAACTTGGGTATGTTCTAGTGGGAACAAGTACTCACCCTAGGACAACTCAAACCGGTAGCACCCTGAACCCGAGGGACTTCCAACCAGTATAAAAAATGGATTCTTGGGGAAAGCCCAAGAATCACATGCATGGTTCCGACGAGATGGATCCGAAAGGGGACTCTTGCCGCATGGATCATGCCCTACAAACGAAATGCCCTTACTAGACACCTTTTTTTTAGAGGCCAACAATTTTCAGCCATTGCTTGGTATAGTGCAGGGTACAGTATCGTGCCTGAAGATACTCACTACTAATCCCCTTGAGTAGAGATAGCAGTTCTTGGGAAGTGACTACCCAAGAATCCAAAGTTGGTGTTCCCAAATGACGTTAATGAGCTGTGGAGGGGAGCCAGTACCACCAAACTTCTAAGCTATCTGCTCTTGAGAAGGAAAGGTGTTTAGAACCAATCCGGGGTATATCGGTCAGCTATATCAAGTATACAAACCCTTGGCCTATTGGCCTATTAGGATTGTGCTTGTCTCATGTGTGTTTGCATACGCCAAAACATTGTGCTTGTCAAGTGCTTACTGGATTTTCAAACATTGTTCACCACATTTACACTTCTGGAAAAAACATTCAATCTTTGACAGATCAGATTTTCTCTTAATAGATCTAAAAACTCAATTTTAACAAACTATGGCACAACTATTACAACCGCATTCACTTAGACTGAAACACATCCACCATACTGTGATGTATTCAGTGCCTCAAATGACACATTTTCCTGATAGAAACAAAACCCTGATGAAAACCAGAATCTAAGTTTAAACATTGTCAACCTATGGTCAAACAATTCTTCCAAGAGGTCTCTGTCAGAAACCAGCTTTCAAATTGCTCAAAATCTTCATTTTTTTCCCATTAGTTCGCATTTTTTATCATAGGCTTAATCTTTCAAATTTTACTTTTATCCATTAGGTTCATAATCATCATCTTAGCATTAGCTTGACCCTAGGTTTTCATCTTTGCATGCTTTGGATTAGGTGAACCTCATCACAATTTGCAAAATCATTTCTTTCAAAACTAGGTTACCTTGGACTTCGTTATTCACTTCTATCTTCAATCATTGTCACTTTTTGTGAGGCTTTCCAACTCAGTAATCTAACTAGGAAAACTCACTAGTCCTTTTGACGTTGTCACCTTGTCATTTTCAACAAGTCCTTTGGTAACCAAAATCGAAAACAAAGACTAAGCTTAGAGTGTTTAGGTATCTTTGTCTCCAAATTGCATTCTAGTTTATACCTTGCATACTTTATTCCCAAAAAAATACAAAAACATTATTCATCCTAGTTGTTATTTTGAACCTATACTTTGCATTAGTTGCATCTTTAGTCGACATAATCATCTTAGTCCTTAATTTCCACCTTGTCATCATTGTCATCCTAGTCATAATCATCACTTTCACTTTTTGGCATTTCACATTTTCTTAGGTACACATTATCATTGCATTGCATTGTCATCCTTTATCACATAAAAAGACAAAAACATAGGCTAGTGTCATATTTGCATTGTCATTATCTTCATTTGAGCAATTTCCTTTGATGGTGGAGACAAGACTTCAATGAAAGAAAAAACAAATGGCAGACTTTGGACAAGACTTTAACAACAACAAAAATATCAACATCAATCCCAATGACTGGATCTTTGATGACCCATTTGGAAATTTGAATGCACAATCTTCCATGAACATGTCAAATTCTTTTCAAAATCCACTTTTTGAACAATTCATACAAAGAGACCGAAATGGATAAGTTTACATTGAAAAATTAGAGGCAGCAGCCCAAAATCCTGAAGCAGCTTCATTTGTCAAAGACTTGGTCTTGAAAAATCCTAAACGATACCTCACTATGCTCTTAGACCAAGGCACAAGATTACCAAAAGGCTTCAACATTAATACCATACGACCTGTCTCTCCTAATCATATGACACAAAACACAACATCCCAACATGACACAAACAATACCTCGACCAATAATGTTGTTGTTACTACGCAAGTTGCTACTACCATCATTAATGTGACATCTAGTGAGACCATAAATCAAAACACCTCCACCTCAACTAATACATCTATTGGAGGAACATCTACTTTGACCATGCCTACAATGTCCACATCATCTTCACAAATGATAGGAGCTACCTTTTCACGGTCCATGCCTACAACATCCACATCATCTTCACAAACAATAGGAGCCACCTTTGCATCTACATTAGTAGGCACCACCTCCTCAAATCCTATGATTGGTTCTTCATCTATGACAATGGGGGCATCTTCATCACATCCTTACATTGGAACCTCATTTAATCCCTTTGGATGAAATTCACGATGTGTTTTCATCCAAGGTCCTCAACACAACATTAACACATCATCACAAATAACATCCCACATGGACACTTTCAAGGACCACACACTACCATGCCACACAGACAATTCTTTCAACAAGGACAAGGAACTCAAATGATGCAACAAATGCATACCTTTGGACATCAAACAAGTCAGGGACCTCAAATACAGACAAACATGGTTGGGTCACATATTCCTACATACTCATCCCAGATTCATACTCAACAACATATCCCCAATCACAGCTGGCAATATTAGCAAAACATACCTTACTTTCAGGCAACCAATGATCCCGTTGTACACACCTTGCTAGCAAAAGTGGACGACCTTCAAAAATAGATGGAAAATATGAAAACCTCTGACAAGAAGACGCAAATGCCATATGACTTATGTCCATATCCTTTTGATACAATGTTGTACATGCCACCATTTCCACATGGTTATATGGCTACAAACTTCAACAAATACAAGGGTAAAACACATCCACTTGACCACGTCAGAGAGTTTGTAACAAGTTGTGTGGATATCACTCATGATCACACATATCTAATGTGACTATTTCCTAAAAGCCTCACAGGACTAGCCCTAGAATGGTTCTATACACTGCAACCCATAATTCAATCATGGAAATAACTTGCTGAAAAATTCATGAAAAATTACACATACAACATTGACATAGACACCTCCATTACCAATCTATGCCAGCTCACACAAGAAGATTTAGGTGAAACCTTTTTACCATTCTTTCAAAAATGGAGGAGCCTAGCGAGTCGTTGTCATATAGACATACCTAAAAAGGAAAAGGTTGACATGTTCGTACAAACGTATTATGCCCACTGAAAAATGGCTTGCGTGTTCCTTGTTGCACAAATTTTGTGGACCTAGTTGAACGAGGTGTCCAAGTTGAACAAGCCCTCATAGCCAAAGGAATACAAAAAATACGATCCTAAAAGCACAAATGCAAACCCTCCTTCTGCTGACAAAACCAAATTTTGGGTTAAGAACAAACATGTCACCAACGATGGTGTAGTTGATGCTAAGGCTGTCAACACTATGGGTCCTATGATTACTTTAAAAGGGACACAATTGCCAAACACACAAATGATGACACAAACCTATGATGCTAATGCTATCCATACAAATCAGAATAGCCAAGGCAATCAAAACAATCAAATTCAAGGGCAGCCTAGACAACCAAGACAATTCCCTAGAAGTCGTACATATACCCCTTTGGGTGAACCTATTGACGAAGTCCTCAAGAAATGCATTCAGAACGGTGTCATCACACTTCAAGACCCCAAACCACCCTAGGCAGTTTTAACCATCTTGGTGGGATGATAATGCATTTTGTGACTATCACCAAATAAAAGGACACAAAACATCTTCCTGTAAACAATTGAAAAATCTGGTACAAGACCTTATTGAAAAGCGTATCATTGAAGTTGGTAGGCCACAATTTGCTTCTAATATGGATAATAAAATACACAAGGACCCACTATAGGATCATGGTTCAGGAAACCCTTCTATGTCAAACCTTAATAACAATACTCGAGCCAACCATGCCCATATTGGGTATGACTATTCTGGGGGACCTATTATACATCACATTAGAACAACTGATGAACATGTCTACATGGTCACTGTTAGAAAGGTCCCTGAATGCAATGTCACCACTCACGGCAGAAAGGTCACCATAGTCGGCCCTCCTCCCCCTAGACAACCAAAGGTAACAATAGTTGGCCCATCCACTTCACAGTCACAATCGCATCCACAAAACAAGCAATCCCAACCTAAAGGAAACTTTAATCTTATTGACCAACTTGGAAAAACACCCGCACAAATCTCTATTCTTGAGTTGTTACGCATCTCGCCTGCCCATAAGGCCATCCTAGACAAAACATTGCAAGAATCCTCCATTCCCCAAGATATTGATGTTAGCGAATTCGAAGCCATGGTAGGATCTCATGACACCCCACCATATCACCTTTTCTAACTAGGACTATTCGTCATCCAAATCCAACCATAATGATGCCCTTCATATCGAAGTCCTTGTTCATAAACATAAGGTCAGACGAGTCTTAGTAGATGGCGAAGCAGGACTGAATATATGTTCCTTAAAATTGGTCAAGGCACTTGGTTTTTCTGATGCTTGCATAGACGCCACAAGAAGCATTGTTATCAAGGCATATGATGATGAAGAACGTTCTTCTCAGGGTGTAATTACACTCCCAATTTGAATTGGGCTAGTCATTGTCAACACCACTTTCCAAGTTCTTGATTTGAATTGCCATACAACATTTTACTTGGTTGACCTTGGATCCACGCTCTGAAAGCCATCCCTTCCACATATCACCAATGCTTGAAATTTCCTTTTGAAGGCACTAAGATTACTATATATGGAGACCTTGATCCATTCCAATATTGTACCAACCTACGAGGTGTCTCGGAACACCAAGTCCCTATCAATAGGGAAGCTCTAACATCCTTTTCTTCCAAATTCATTAACCCCTCAGCACTCATGAATTCTTCCACCTCTTCATCTATCGCATCCATTTCTGCTTCTTCGACCACCACGACCATCTCACTAACACCTTCCACTTCATTTATCACCCCAAATGTCAACCCGAGCTTCCAAATTCAGGACCAAGGATGTGGAGAGTACAAGTTAAATACGGCCTATTGCATAAACAAGTTACCCAAGTCTCCCCAGGTCTATGGCAAACCTTTTTTTAGAATATAAGCAAAAGAAACTTTTAGGGTTCCTCCAAATACAATTTTCATAAAGTGGGGTGAAATGATTCAAGAGGACACAGATGATATACTATCCTAGATTTATAGAGAACCACGAGACTTAACTCCCTTGCCAGTAACAATATATGGAAAAGGATACATCATGATAAAAGCAAAAGGTTATGATCAAAAAATTGGTCTTGGCAAGGATAAAAATGGAAGGCATGAGCCACTATCAGTTTCAAAAAGACCAAAACATCTTGGGTTAGGGTTAGGTCCACGCGAATCTGGCGATCCAAGTACCATTGTGCTTCCATGTGAGTTAGTGTATGCTTCAAACTATGTTGAGACAACTGAGGACACCTCCTCTAAAATTGACTCACAAATAGGAATTTGGCTCTCAGTGATCCTTAAGTGACTGCTGCCTTGACGAATTATTCCTTGAACCTAGCGAGCCTACATTTGAGGAATGATTCTGGAAAATGTTTAAGATCGATACAACACCAAATGATGTCAAGTCTAGATCATATTCTATTCCCATTCGTCCTAGCCCTGACATAATAGCCCAGTCATCCCAAGCTGACAACCATCATTCAGAATTACCTAAGCCATCACTTTCCACTACTGATCTTGAATCTAATACTACTCCCTTTGTCCCTTACTTCATTGGTGAGTATGAAACAAGCGAAGGAGAATACTGGATAGAATCTGACACAAAGCCAAATGATGACAACTTCATTTTTAACGTCTCACCATCCATTTGCATGCTCTCTATGTCATCTCCTCAATTTGCAAATGTTGATGATGGAATATCCTTAGTTTACCCTGACCTAATTGACTGGAACCAACAAGGCCCACCAGTAATGGACACTTTTCAAAATGATGAGGCTTTATCAGAATTTCTAGGACTACGTGAGGGCATTCCAAATGGGGATCAAAAAGTTGGATTTGCTATTGACTTGGATTTTTCTTCTTATTTCAAGGAGACTGTGCCATCCTCTAGTTGCAAAATTAAAAAGAAAAATAAAACAAAAAATGACACATCTCTAGGTGAAAACCAAAAGGCACCTTCTGAAGACAAAATAGTAAAAATAAAGGACGTATCCGAGGGTGAAAACCTCCCTAAGGCACCTAAGGGTGGAGGATTGGAATTTCTCTCCATAGACAAAGAAAAATTAGCAATGCTCATAGAAGACACCATACCAGTTAATATAGCTACTGTGGAGGACCCCAAAATGGTTCTCTTTGCGGCATCATTGACAGAAGCTGAACACCTAGAATTTCAAAATTTCTTCTCAAAATGCAAGATAAACTTCGCATGGTCTTATGCCGATATGCCAAGGTTAGATCCTGAGTTAGTATTACATCACTTGCCATTATTGCCAGATACCAAGCCAATAAAACAAAAGCTAAGAAAAATGCACCCGCAAGTTGCATTGTTGGTTAAAGTCAAACTCAAAAAGTTATTGGATGTAGGTTTTATCAGGTCAATTGACTATGTTGAATGGATATCCAACCTCATCCCTGTCACCAATCCTACTAGACAGATTCACATATGCACAGACTTCCGAGATCTCAATAAAGCATGCCCTAAAGATGATTTCCCTCTGTCGAATATCGATATCATTGTGGACCTTACAGCTGGATATGAGATGTTGTCCCTTATGGATGGTTTTTCTGGTTATAATCAGATTCGTATTTCCCTTAAAGACCAACACAAAACTGCTTTCACATGCCCTTGGGGTACATATCTGTTGGACTGTAATGTTGTTTGGTCTTAAAAATGCAGGTGCTACATATCAAGGGGCAATGACAACAATATTCCATGACATGATGCACACATTAATGGAGGACTATGTGGATGACCTTCTAGAAAATTCATTGACAAGAAAAGACCACCTTTCAGTATTAGACAAAGTTTTCAGGAGGCTGGAAGAGTATAAGGTCCGGTTAAACCCGAAAAAGTGTGTTTTTGGTGTAACATCAGGCAAGTTTTGGGCATAGTCTCCCGTAGAGGCATTGAAGTTGACCCACCAAAGTTAGAGCTATATTGGATATGCCTCCTCCTAAGGGCAGGTGACCTAAGAATGCTACAAGGCAGGCTTCAATCTATCAGATGGTTCATCTCTCAACTCAGGGATAGGTGTTAACCATTTCAGTATCTTCTACACAAAGGGATCCCCTTTGTGTGGACAAATAAGTGTCAGGAAGCATTCAACTAGATCAAACAATACTTATTGTCACCTCCAGTTCTCATGCCTCCCATCCAAGGAAAACCATTAATTTTGTACATCTTTGCAACTACTTCAGCACTGGGGGCATTACTAGCACAAAATGATTGAAGAAAAAGAATGAGCTATATATTATATCAGTCGAACACTAGTGGGGTATGAGCTAAATTACACACCCATTGAATGTGCTTGTTTGGAAGTTGTATTCACAGCCCAAAAATTAAGGAATTACATGTTAAATCATAAGACACACTTGGTAGCCAAGATCGATCCCTTGAAGTACCTCTTGAGTTGAGCAACATTGACAGGACGTTTGGAAAAATGGGTCACAGTCCTCAGTGAATATGTTATTCAATATGTCAAGCAGAAAGCCATCAAGGGACAGGTAATAGTAGACCAACTTGTAGACACAACATTACTAGATAGTCATCCTCTTATAATAGAATTTCCATATGAGCTCGCATTTCAAGCGGAGCCCCAACAACCTTGGCAATTATACTTTGATGGATTTCACACTAATCATGGCTCAGGAGCTAGAATACTATTCATTACTCCACAAGGAGATTCCATCCCAAGGTCATTATGCATTGCATTTCCATGCACTAATAACATGGAGTATGAAGCACTAATTACAGGACTTCGAATTGCTATCAAGTGGAAAATTAGGAATTTGCAAGTCCTCGGTGATTCTCAGTTAGTTATCAACCCAGTCAATGATGAGTACGAAACCAAAGATGAAGCTGATCCACCATAAGCGGATGGTATTGGTGCAGCATGACACCACTAGCTATCCTTTGAAGATTGATTCGGGAACAGGAACAAGGCTACAATGCTATGGCACAATCGGATCTTTGCTTAAATATTCCGTATCCCAATTTAATTTAGTTTGACGAGTTATTCGGTTTCCTTATGATGTTCCCAGATAGAAATAGTATGTGACGTTTGGTTCCAAATTCCCCACAGTATGAGACACTTTCCTTCTTCATTCGTTCAACTATAAAACGCTTTCAGCAAGAGTCTTTATCCACAAAACATCGCCAGTGGCACCCTTTCTGGAATTAGTAGCTTGAGCCAATACTGCCTTCTATTTTATAAAGCACTAATGAAGCAAAAATATGTACTAAAATTATGAAATTATATATGCGGGTTCCATTAGGTGACAATTGTATTTCAAAATATTAGGACTTAGGTATTATTGAAGCACTGAAAGGATGCACTGGAATTTGTAGAACTTCTTGCCAATGTCAGATTCATGATTTAGTTTATGCTCCAGCACAAGGGTTTAGAACCGATCACTTCTCCTTGCCTTTTGCAATGGTGACTTGATCTCGTGGGCAAGATTCACCCTACATCCTCCAATGGACACAAATTCATTATCACCGCCACTGAGTATTTTTACTAAGTGGATCGAGGCCATTCCACTCACTTACATTACTGGCAAACAAATCTCCAAGTTCATCCTCAATTACACCATTTGTCGGTATCACATTCCACAATCCATCATCATGGATAATGGTCATCCCTTCAAAAATTAGGAGGTCCGTGAACTGTGTCAACGTTTCCATATTAGCCACCACTTTTCCATGCCATATTACCCATAGGGAAACGGTCAAGCTGAGGCATCTAATAAAACCATTATCAAAATTCTTAAAAAGATTGTCAATGATGTTGGTCATGACTGGCACATCCAACTTAACCCTGCTTTGTTGGCATACCACACAAGCATCCGTACCCCCACCGGTGCCACACCTTTCGCTCTTGTCTTTGGAGCCGAAGCCATCTTGCCCATAGAGGTTGAAATTCCATCTTTTCAAGTCTCCATGAAAGGCCTTACCACTGATGAAGAATACAGACAATCAAGACTATATGGGTTAGAAATGCCAGATGAACGCAGAACTGATGCATTGGTCATTTGCAAGGGCCATTTGTGCAAAGTTATAACAAAGGTGATGACTCGAAAGTTTGACATGGCGGCCTGGGTTCTCATCAAATCCAGAATCGGGTCAAATAGAGAAAAGCTGGAAAATTTGAGCTTGTTCATTTCCGTTCATTATCATTGAGCATATTGATTGCTATTGATGGACTCCCGAAGTTAACAGCTCAGTTTGCCATCAAATTAAAAGAACAACATAAAAAACCTTCGAAAACGGCTAAAAAAAAATTACAGGAGATGGAAACGCTCTAAGTGACACCAAAAATGAATAAAATGATCATAAAAAAAAAGAAATAATTCATCAATAGTGGCCTGTAAGCACTTTGGATAATTACCATCAGGTGAAAACTTGGCATGAGCCATGTGTGGTTAGTCATTGTTGTGCCATCTGTCCTCTCTACCATTGTCACCGATACCACTTTATCCTATAAATTCATACACGATCCATATCGCAGGCATTAAATCAAAATCCAACCTTGCCCATACTAATCATGTCTTTTCTTTACATTCCATTTTTCTTGGCTCATTCTCAACTTGACTAGGGGAAAATTTTATCATGAGACTGCAGTGGGTACGCATGTGATCGAAAATCAGAAAATGTCCTAAAAAAGACCTAAAAATAAAAATGTCTTAAAAAAAGACCTAAAAATCAAAAAGTCCTGAAAAAGACCTACAAATTGAAAATGTCCTAAAAAATAAAAGTCCTAAAAATCCTAAAATGTCTTAAAAAAGACCTAAAAATCATAAAATGTCTTGAAAAAGACCTAGAAATCGAAAAATGTCTTGAAAAAAGACCTAAAAATCATAAAATGTCTCAAAAAAAGACCTAAAAATTAAAAAAATGTACTGAAAAAGATCCAAAAATCGAAAATGTCCTGAAAAAAGACCTAAAAATTGAAAAAAGTCCTGAAGAAAACACAAAAGTTCCAAAAAAATAGAGTCATTTTAGTCAACACAGTCACGTCCATTCAAGTCTTGATTAGTCTTTGTAATTGTCGAACTATGAGGTCTCTGAGTTTATGACATAGGCAAGGCCATCTGTCGATGAGCCCCTGAGGCCACACTAGGTCAGTCCATTAGGGTTCATTGCACAATTTTCTCACACACATGAAATAGTCTTTAAATTCGAACAAATGATCTACCCAAGTGAACCTCGACAATCTGTCAACGGAACATGGCAATCATCTTGGCATATCAAAATTGGTCAAACTTAGTCAAACCAGTCAAATCTTGCTTACTCTTCAGATGTGTCCTTTTGAAGAGTAGCCCATCATTTAATCATTCCCTAGGATGTGTCCTTTTTAGGCATCGTCACAGTCATCTAGCATTTTGAGGATTCTCACAACATTCGAGATATGTTCCTCTTGACATTGACATTATTCAGGATGTGTCCTTCCTGAATTCAACATTTCGGCAGCAAGATTATTCAGGATGTGTCCTTCCTGAATCTGGAATCTTGACATTGACCTTGTTCGGGATGTGTCCTTCCCGAATCTTGACATCAACTTGGCATCGACATTATTCAGGATGTGTCCTTCCTGAATCCAACATTGTGACATCAACATTATTTGGGATGTGTCCTTCCCAAACTTGACATCAATTCGACATCTCGACATTGACATTGTTCAGGATGTGTCCTTCCTGAACTTGTCATCAATTCGACATCAAGACATCAACCTCATTTGGGATGTGTCCTTCCCAAATTTGGTATCACTCTAGCATCAACGTCATTCAAAATTTGTCCTTTATGAGTCTGACATCCCGACATCATTTAGGATGTGTCCTTCCTAACTTGACACTAATCTGGCATCTTTACATTTTCAACTCTGGCACTTTGACACCAAGACATTCAACATTTTGGATAAACTTGACATTTTGACATCCAGACACTTCACAGGCACTTGACATTTAATTTTACAGTGTTTGTTGTGTATTTTTGACATTCATGTTACTAGTTCCTTGAGGATGTCCTAACAACGGGATTTAGAGGAGCAATGAAGTTTCATGATTTGGCTTGCTTGTTTTCACTGTTTGTGGTTGATTATGACATAAAGACTGGGGAAAATACACCTTTTAGTATGAGTCATGATCATCCTTTTCTATGACTATTTATGCCAAGTGATGGTATGACCTTGCACACCTTGATTTACGTCATATCATGGTGTTTGTTGGCCATCATGATAATCTGCCCAATGATGATTAAGAGCAACAATTAGTAGTCCTACGACAATGTGTTGAAGGATTTTTTTTTTGTCTTACTAACATGCATCTCCTTCTGCCTTGTCATCTTCTCTCAAGATAATATCATATAGGCATGGCATCCATATCATCATCCATATCTCTTGCACTAACATTTCTTTGTCTCTTCATATTCTAGTCTTCTCATCAATTTCAAGAGCACACCCATGTTCTTGGAACCCATCTGTCCTCTCGAGGGGGCATACCGCTACCCTCCTCGTCATTCTTCCTCATCTTATTTTGCACTGGGGCATGACTCTGACTTATTTTTCTTTGTCACAATGCGACAGGCTGCATTATGACCAAGAGAGGAAAAATGTAGACACATAAAAATGTCTTAAGCCTTCAAGCATCATTTTTCTTCATCCTCGTCCTTCGATAATTGAATAATTTTAGTTATTCAATTATGTTTGATTATATTCCTCTATTAAATAAATAATTTTTAATAATTATTTAATTAATTCACTTTCTAATCTTTATTCTATCCTGACCGATTAAACAAACTAATTGAGTCACTAATTTCTCTCTCTTCTTCAATAGTTGAATGAATTATTATTTATTTAATTATTTTGTCATTGTTCATCTATAGTTAAATAATTAAATGCTCTTCTTTTCATTTTATCTAAATAAATAATTTTTTTGATAAATTATTTATTTGCCACTTGTCATTTTCCTCCATTTTGAATAAATAATTTAAAATAAATTATTTATGCACCTCCACTTGGTCAAAGATACCTTGTCATTATTTCATGTCATAGTCTGCATGCCTATCATAGCCTCCATGTCTTGCATGTCTATCATAGCCGTCAGCGTCATAGTTTTTTCCATGCATGGCATATTCTTGGTGCATCAATTATGGACCATCGATTCGACCTTCAATCTCATCCGTCCATTTGAAATTGCCTTTTCTTATAAAATGGAAATTTTGAATTCATTTGGTCTTCTTCCTCTTCTCTCTCTCAAGCATTCATGTGAACTTTCTGGCTTTCTTGTTTTCATCCATTTTTACACATACTTAGAGCTTGTCTTAGTCATTTAGAGTCATTTTTGCATAGAAAAATCCTTCAACACTTGTGTAGGACATGGCATAATCTTAAAGTTGCTCAAAGAATCTGAGGGCACTCTTCAACTTGCAGCAAGCGAGAAGGTGTAATGGAGGTCAGCCATGAAGATTGAAGATTTCGGTAACTTTACTTCATTTATTTTCATGTTTTCTCCTTTGCTCTCCATTATCTCTTTGGATTTTTTAGATTTAGCAATTCTAACCTAATCAAGCATAAATTTCCAGAGATACAGGTGAAGTCTCCCTTGATGCTCCAACTTGAGAACCTGCACACATGGAAACAAGAAAATGGTTGGGGATATTTTAGGGTCTTTCCTTAGTCAAAACCTATGTAGGTTTTTCTACCTCCACAAATAGCTAGATAGGTAAATAGATAGAAAAGAAAATGACAATAAATGAGAAAAATAGATAGACAAGTTAGAATAGCAATACACTAGCAAAGTAAAGATGATAATGCAAGGCATGAAGTTACTCTCCCTTTAGCAAGATGGAAATGTCAAAAGGAAGAGTATGCAACACCCAAGAAGTGCTAAGAGAATGCCAAAGTGTTGGTGTAGAAATCCCAAGTGCAAGAAAGCTTGATAGAATGGAGAGAATGAGAGAATGAGCAATAATGAGTGAGAAATCAAATAGAATTGAAGGAATGACAAAATGGGAATTTTAAAATGGATATAGACATGCAAAGTGGTTTTTTCGGCATGTTTGCAAGCTATAGAGGCGTTACACTTTGCAAGTAGGTGGGAAGTGTAACATCCCAATGCTTATGTAGGCAGGAATATTTTTGAGATGTTTGTGTGATGCATAGATGTCTACATGACATGCGGTTCTCCATGACAAAAGTTCACTTTAACAACTAAAAATGAAATAGGTAAAGAAAAAACCAAGGTTAGATGAAGGGTACATTGCATTATCAAATTTAATTAGGCTAAAGGGGAGGTTATGGAATGTGAAATTCCATAGGGTGCAATTTTCAACATTACAAATACCAATGGAGGGGGGAGGATTAGACAACAAAATTTGAGAGTTAAAAAAAGGTTGTCGAACACCTAGAATACTAAGAGGGTGAATCAATATTCTCTTAAACCATTCAGACATTAAATATCCAATCACTAATGCACATTCAACTACAATAAGGAAAGAAAGCATGAAACATTCACAACATCACATAACACATGAGCACCAGGATTTTTATGTGGAAAACCCAAAATCGGAAAAACCATCGTGAGGGTTAGTTCACAATATATTATAACCGATTATAGTATATTTATAGAAGTGATCACTATAGGTGAACTCACTGTCCAAGTGGACTCACTTTCCACAGATAAAAAGATGGAAGAGAGATGGTAGATTACAACCTAATTTTAACTATTACAATTGCATCTGGCATATGCATGAATTACAATTCAATTGAAGCACAATAAACAAACTTTATCTAATTTTGATTCAACACTCTACCTCGATCTTCATTCGCATAATTATGATCTTCAACTTAACATTGACAACTTAACTTCACATTGCTCTGATCAAATTTGTATCACACACAATACATGTCGCATTCATTGCATCAAAACACCGAAAACAATCCAACATATATATCTACATCAAGTATAGCATCAACTACTTCGGCCTAATTAGATGTAATATCCAAAATGTAACTTGTTGGCTCAAAAAAATTCATCCATACAATGTGCCATAATTCAAAACTAAAAATATCTTAAGATAGGTTGGCATGGACCTATAAAAGATCCCACACAAGACAACAACACTTATTGATCCTTTGTATAACATCAAACATGTTAGGTCGGTATGACATAAGGCCTAATACCAAAAGCCTTCAACTATGTATCCACATCTAAATGCGTGGACCTCAAAACTGGATGCCATTTGGAATCCATGCTCTACTGACATCTAGCAACTTATTTCCAAATCCACAAGGCCAAAAACTCATCAATAGAGAAGTGTGGATCCTCCCACACAAACACACTGTACAAAGAATAATTGTAATATGTGAGGCTGGACTTTGTTATTCATATCTCTTGATCCAATTGTCCAAACATGATGAAATATTGGAATTAGATACATCTAACAATCTCCAAAATAATGTTAGAAGTGTAGAGTGATATCTTCATTTGCAGAGTGGTGCAGACCCAAAAACCAACACACTATTACATTGAACTGGTAGACTTGACACTTAGTCAAATTTCTACTCAACTGATCTTTCCAAACCAAAAAATCTTGCACAAAGGTCTTCCTTAACAACTCCAAAACCTATTAGAATTAATTAGAATGATCTACCACAATGTTGACATCAATGACAACAATGCATCACATTGTTATGTACCTTCCATACTCATGTTTCCAAACAACAACATCAATGACAAACTTCAACAATTTCCCCCTTTTTCATTGATGGCAACATGCCAAAAATCTCCAAAAATACTCCCCCCCTTTGACATCAAGGGAAAAGGGTGCCTATATAAACTATTCTGACTTTTACCAGAACCCCTATTGAATGATTTAGTCATATATACAATCGAAAAATAATGAATTGACTCTCCTTGAGTCATGTACCAGAGCAAAAACCAAAAAGGTACTAAAAAAATTCTTTATATTGTCTACATATTTGCAAAGAATCTAAACATAAATGCATAAAAAGATAAAGAATGAGTCAATCGGAGGTGGTTGATTCCTGCAACTTCTTCAGGTGATCTTCCCAAGCTTATCTTTCATCTTCCCATTCACACTTAGCCTCTACAAGCAACCTGTTATGTGTTTCAAACTCTAATAAAAGTTCTTCTCCTTCTTTTGTAGTAGCGGTATCAGATTCATCTTCTTTTATTTATCATAACTGAGAAGATCTTTTGAAACAAGTACAAATTTGGGATTGATCATATCCCTTACCTCTCCAAACTTCAAGATGATATGTTATTTTTTTCCTTGCAATTGGAATAATTTCTTGTGTAGATCTTCAATTATGTTCCTTGTTATTCTAGTGAGGTCAAAAGTCGGGTCATATGCACTAGAAACAACATTGATTTTGGACTCAATAGAGTCCATCTCCTTTTTTATGCTTTGTGTGGATCTGGGCCACTTCATGCCACACTAGTACAAGGCCTTTTCCTCATCTACACATCCTTCCATATCCTTTAACAACTTTGAAAATTTCTTGTGTGCAATGGCATATCTCTTAGTTATTTCTATCATTTTCTTATCATTCATTCTTTTCTCCACTTCTTTCTTAGCTTCTTCCTTCAATTTGGATGCATAAGCCTTAAATGAATCAATCAACAATTTGAAGTTTTCAATGTCGGATTATGTGGTGTCAACATTTGATCTGGGTATGATCTCTTAGAATGGTTTGGCTGCTTCTTTCATCAGTTCTCTACTCTTTTGATGTGTTTCAATTATTTATTTTCTAGAAAATGCATGAAACATGTTTCCTAGTTGAAGCTTGTGGATGGGAGATATCTTCTTCAAATTAACATTCCCTTTATGCATTAGAAATTGCAATAGTTGTGAAGACACAACTGGTTGAAAACTAGATTGTACTCTCAATAAACTTTCAAAGAATCTATAGAGGATCCAAAAGATTCATCGAGATCCTTTGTTACTTCTACATCCTTTCCCTTATCCTCTGCAATACTAGAGTCAACTGGTTCATCTTTTCATCTCTAGATGCATCCTTCTCCTTGTCTTCATGTTCCTCCTTATGCTCTTCTTCTTTCTACTCATCACATTTTTCTTCATTATCATCTTTCTTCACATTCTCTTCCTCTGTAGTACTTTTTGTATTTTTCAGAGTAGTTTCTTCTTGTGTCAGAGGAGTAAAGGTAATCTCCTTTGTAATGTCTTCTTCGAACATTGCTTCCTTATCATCTCCTTTTGTCATGTCCTCCACTTCTGGAGGAGTGTTGTCCTATGCAATATCTACATTTGGCCATGCTCATGTTGAGCATCATCTATTTGTTGTTATTCTTCTACATTTTGTTCTAGAATATTGATTTCAACATTCACTTCTTCTTCAACCACTAGAATCAATCCTAGATTTTGTACAATATCCTATGCTTTATCATTACTTTCCTTCTAGATACTCTCAAGGTCATATTTGTCTTTACCCATTACAGTTATTACCTTTGTTTAGTTCTCAAATCCTTACTAAATATAGTAGCCAATGTGGCTCTATCATCCTTGAATAATTGAGCACTCGTTCTCTCCAAAGCCTCTTCCTTAAGCCTCTCATGCTGTTTTACAACATCTTTTCTCTTCAACAAAATGTTCCATAAATCATTAGGTACATGCATCTTTATGTTCTACATGTGCACCTAAAGGAAAACTATGTACTTGAATATGGCTTCAATAATAGTAGCCTTGTCTATTTCATCTGCATCCTTATGCAGGGCTGCGGTCTCTCCCAACATTTCATTTTCTACAATGATATTAAATAATGCCTCCAACTTCATGGGTGAGTCAGGCCTTATCTATTCCTTTTTCTTTTGCTCATTACCTTTTCCTTCTACTAGAATCTTCTTTGTTTTTGTAGTATTTTTCCTCTCCAAAGAAGCCTTCTTGGCTTCCTTCTTATTTTCCCTTATATGGATCTTGAATTCTTCTTTCTCTTTCTCTATCTCCTCTTCAATCTCAGTATCAATTTGGTGCAGGAGCACCTACTTGATTTCTTGCCTCCATGAGGTCATTTGTAAATAATTGCTCTATTTGGTGTATTGGGTCTTATAATAAGCTTTATAAAACCATTTTAGAGGTGTTTGAGTCTTAGGAAGTGATATTTTAAGTCATTTGTCAAATAATATTTAAATTTGTTCCATATTGTAAAAATTGTAAAAGTTGCTCAAGAAAGTTGTCAGGCAACTTGTCAATTAGTGTCATTAAGGTGTTTTGTCAATAAACTAATCAAAAGGTGGTTGAAAATAGTTGGTTTTGGTTGTAAATTTATAAATACACCCTCCAAAACTCGAATTGGGGGTTGGAGACATTTTTGAAGTTGGATGAATGGCAACCTCAAGTTTTGTGTCCATTTTTTGATTTTTACGTGGTTTCTAGATTGAAGTTGTGTTTTGTACGGCTTGTTATGGACTCAAATAATGGAGTATCATATATGGATGGAAAGATATATATTTCTAGTTTCTAATTATTTTTGTCTCATTGAATTTTATTGAGTTTTGTGGCAGATATGACAATTTTGGTGAGACTTCCTATTCTAACAATATTGTGCAAAATTTATAGTCTGAAAAAGTGTGATGGTACGGAATGTAAATTCTATATTTTGGATTTGAAACCATTTTATTTTTTTTCAATGTGAATCTACTTTCATTTGCTTCAAGTCTTATCAAATTTCATTAAGATTTGAATAAGATATGACCATTTTTGTGAGGGCAGGTCTGAACCCTACCTAGGGTTTGCAATTTTGCGAAAAATACAATAACTTTCATTTCGACTGTTGGATCTTCATAGAAATTGGAGGAAAATTCTATAACTATGTTTTATTCAATCTCACTAGAGATATTTGATTCATTATTGTTTTTGTAGAATTTATTAATGACTGTTCATTACACTAAATTGTGGGTTGCCATAGTTATGTTTCCAATGTGATATGCAATGCCTACTAGCATGTGTTATACAAAGATTGTTTTAGATTATTATTGAAGGTTTGTGTGATGTGTTGTTGAATCCTCCTAGCTCTGCATCACAATTCTATCAACTCTTCTACTTTTGGTACTAGCTTCACCATGTGAAGCATCACTCCTTCTATGAACTTGTGGGGATACATCTTTCAATTCCTCTTTTTCATTACCAACATTGATGCCAACACCCTTCTCTCTTTTTAATTTTTGATTCAACTTTCTCTTGGATGGGGCATAAAGTGATGCAATAATGGTAGCATTGTTCCTCTTTTCCCTTGTAGCTTGTGCAATTGAAGGGGATTTATCCCTTACAAGATGACTGGCAGTTGTCTTCCTTTTCTCTCTAGTAGAAGATAAATCCCTAGAGGACATCTCCGCAAATGGTGGAGTGGTAGTTTTTCTACCAGATCTCCTTGAGCTACTTGAAGCTTCATTGGTACTTAAATATGATCTCACCCTTTGTCTTACATACTGCACTCTTCCCTTTGAAATGCCCAATTCTTGTGCATATACATCAACCATAGCATCAACATTCTTCTTGATCTACGGTTTCTTCTATTCCATGTAAACTTCCATGGAATTTTCTTCATAAGTCCCATATCTAGGTTTTGTGGTATCTTTAGGACTTTTCAGGGTATGTGTAGGATCATCATAGAAAAAATGGGCCCTTAAGTGGCAATGAAAATTCAAAAAAATTGGAGTTAGGCAACTTGACATAAAAATTTGAATAAGTTATCTATATTATTTCAAAAATATGTAAGATTAGAATCAGTGGCCAATTGAATGTAGTTTCTAAACTACTAGTTTTTTTTTTAAATCTATTTGGTGAAAATTTGAAATTTTAATGCAGTAGTACTTAATTTTAGGGAAAAAATAAGAAGTAGGTGTCTATCTGACCACCCTAACCACAATAAAATGATAATATTTTTTATAATATTTTAGATATAAGTAGAGGACTCATGTCCAGATGTGATACATATTTTTTGTAATTTTTTTCCAAGTAAATAATTAATTATGAATTTTTATTACAAATTTTAAAAATATAAAACTCGTATGTCGACCACCTTAACTTGGTCAAAAATTCATGAAATTCATTTTTTAATCCTATAGTATTTGAAGCATAGAATGTGACACACATTTTTAATTCAAAAAATGTGATACCGTTTGAAAGCTATAGATGTTTTTCAATCAGCCTATCAATCAAGACTTTAGTCATAATTATAATAGAAAATGAATAATAATAATTAATTAGATTCAAAGTAAAGTATCATTTATATTGGTGGAAAGCTTAGAAGCTCCTTTACAAACACTTTTCGTTTCATCAATTTTGGGTAAAAAAAAGTCGTCAGCCACATTGGTGAAGTCTGGAAAAGCAAGGTAAGCTATTAAACATGTTTTTTGTGTTGACTTCTTAGGATTGGTAGGTCCGAACCAAATTCCAAAACAAGCTCAAGGCTAATCCCTAGGCATTAAATTTGTGTAAAAGATATCAGATATCCAATTCAAATTGGATATCTGATTTAAATCTGATATATAATATGTTTTAGAGATGAGTTTAAAAAATGTTATACAATTTATAATATATGATTTAAAAAATGTAATAAAGTTTATAATTTAATATATAATAGACAATATAGTTTATAATGTAATATATAATATACAATTTATGATAATCTCTTACCGAATTATGTATTTAATATATATAATATGTTATATTATTATGTATAATATTTAAATATATATATATAACTAATATATAAAATATTTAAATATTATCTCTTTCCCTCTCTCTCTCCCTCCCTCTCTCTCCCAAGTCTCTCACTAAATCACTCCTATCTCTCTCCCCTCTACCCTCTATCTCTCTCCCACTCCCTCCCTCCCTCTCTTTCACTGATTCCATCTATCTCTCTCCCCTCTACACTTAACCCTTAACCCTTAAACTATCTACCCTCTACTCCCTCTCTCTCAAGTCTCTTTATCCTAACCCTCTCTCCCTCTCTAAGGTCTCTCTCACTCACTCCCTCTATATCTCTCCCTCTACCCTTAACCCTGAACCCTAAACCCTTAACCCTTAAATCCTAAACCCTTAAACCCTCTACCCTCTACCATTAACCATATATACTTTTTTATCTCTCTCCCACTCTCTCTCAAGTCTCCCTCCTAACCACCTCTCCCTCTCTCAGGTCTCTCTTTCAAGTCACTCCTCTATCTCTTTCCTCTACCCTTAACCCTCTACTCTCTCTATCTCTCTCTCTACCCTCTCTCCCTCTATGCTCTCTCCCTCTATGCTCTCTCCCTCTATTAGGTCTCTCTCTTAATCACTCCCTCTATATCTCTCCCTCTACCCTTAACCCTAAATCCTTAACCCTTAAACTTTAAACCATTAAACCCTCTACCCTCTACCATTAACCCTATATATCCTCTATCTATATACCCTCTATCTCTATCCCACTCCTCTCTCTCTCTCAAGTCTCTCCCTCCTACCCCCTCTCCCTCTTTCAGGTCTCTTTCTCAAAGTCACTCCCTATATCTCTTTCCCCTCTACCCTTAACCCTTAAATCCTTTACCCTCTACTCTTAACACTATACCCCCTCTCTCTCTCTCCCTCCTACCCACTCTCCCTCTCTCAAGCCTCTCTCTCTCTCTCATTCCCTCTATATCCCTCCCTCACCTTAACCCTAACCCTAAACCCTAAACCCTTTACCCTCTACCCTCTACCCTCTACCCTCTACCCTTAACCCTCTCTCTCTCTCTCTCTCTCTCTCTCTCTCTCCTCCTCCTCCTCCTCCTCTATCCTCTCTCCCTCTATTAGCTCTCTCTCACTCGCTCCTCTATGTCTCACCCTCTACATAGCAGCTAAACCCTTAACCCTTAAACTTTAAACCATTAAACCCTCTACCCTCTACCATTAGCCCTATATACCCTCTATATATGCCCTCTTCTCTATCACTCCTCTCTCTCTCAGAGTCTCTCCCTCTACCCCCTCTCCCTTTCTCGGGGTCTCTATCTCAAAGTCACTCCTATCTCTTTCCCTTTACCCCTTAACCCTTTGCCTTCTACACTACCTCTACCCCCTCTCTCTCTCCCCCTCCTACCCCCTTCCCTCTCTCAAGTCTCTCTCTCTCTCTCTCACTCATTTCCTCTATATCTCTCCCTCTACCCTTAACCCTAAACCCCAAACCCTTAACCCTTAAAATACCCCCTTAAACCTCTCTACCCTATACCATTAACCTTATATACCCTCTATCTCTCTCTCCCTCCTCTCTCTCTCTCTCAATTCTCCCCCTCCTACCCCCTCTCCCTCTTGTAGGTCTCTCTCTCTCTCTCTAAGTCACTCCCTTTATCTTTTTCCCCTCTACTCTTAACCCTTAAACCCTCTACCCCCCCTCTCTCTCTCTCCCTCCTATACGCCCTCTTCCTCTCTCAGGTATCTCTCTCTCACTCTCACTCACTCCCTCTATCTCTCTCCCCTCTACCTTTAACCCTTAAACACTAAACCCTTATAACCCTCTACCTTCTACCATCAACCCTATACCCTCTATCTCTCTACCACTCCTCTCTCTCAATTCTTGTTGGATGTTGTGGTTGTCTTGCTGATATGTGGTTGTCATTGATGTCAACACTATTGGCATAAATGTCTTAGAAGCTATATATGTCAAGGATATTGAGAAAATTGTAATGAAACAAGTTACAGGTTATCAGTTGTGAAGTGAAGTTCAATCTATTGATGAGTTCAATACATTGATGATCAATGGATTTGGATTAAAGGGTTTCTTGTTGAGTATATCTAGTTTATCTATGTTAAATTTTAGAGATCCGCTTGAAGATTTGTTCGAGTTATGAAGAATTGTATTCTGATATTTTTTTGTTGCTTTAGTTGGTGTTTCTGAATGAAGATGATGCAATTTTAGTTAGTTTAGTTGTTGTGGATCCTTCTCTAGTGATTCATCATGTTTGTCGATGTTTCTAGATCATGCTCTATCTATGTTGCATGTCTGCATTGATCATTGTGCTCGTAATTCAAGATTTTCTCTTATGTGATCATGTTTTTCATGCTCTTGGCCAACAAGGTGTTGAAGTGTGTTGTGGATCTTCGAGGATTAATTTTTAAAGGTGGTTCATGTTTGAGAATTTTATTTTGGGTTTTCACTATGTTGTGGCTGACCTTGGTTGATTCACATTGAAATTTATTTATTGTTTTGGGCCGACAGTTTGTATTCATTTTATTATTTTCTTGAGGCCAACATGTAGCGATGTAATTTATTGTTGTGGATATATAAGATCGATTGTTTAATCATTTGAAGGCATGAGTATGCAAGTCCTATGTGCAAATAATGTTCAGATCTTTCGAAGGCAAAAGCAGAGTGTGAAGAAGTGTTCATGTGTTTAACTAGAACTGTAATAAGAAATTAGAAGATGTTATTCTCAGTTCAAATCCTGTGGATGTAAATCTTTTGTAAGATAGTGTGTCTTCCTTTTGTAATTGAGTAGTGAGCTCTAGGCAGTGCGCTTGAATGCAAGTGCATTCCCCATTCATATTTCTTTATACTTTTAACAAGCTATAATCTTATGGACTGACCTCTACTGTGGTTTTTACCCTAACAGGGTTTCCACAAAAAAAATCTTAGTGTTATGTGTGTTTTTGATGTGTTGTTGATTTATGCTTTCATGGTTATTGATCAGATCTAACAATAAGGTTAACAAGTTGAATAAGTTTGAAATTCTGAGACAACTGATTCACTCCCTTCTTAGTTGTCTGCTCTTGTGTTGCCAACAATTGGTATCAGAGCAGGTTCCTTGGAAGAAGCTTAATAGCTTGAGGTGATCTGGGATGGCGACATACAAGAAGGATAGTCTGAGATTTGATGGAACAAATTGTTCTTTGTGGAAGACTCGAATGGAGTGCCATCTGATATGCATTGGTGAAGCCTACTAGAGCATTACATGCAATAGGTATGTTATTCCTCATAATGGTCCTACTACTACTACTGAGATTAGGGATGTTGACCACAATATTAGGGCTAAGGAAGCATTGTTGAGTGTTTTGACTGATTCTAAGATGACAAATGTTATGGATCTAAAGACTGCTTATGAGATCCAGAAAAAGTTGGAAACTTTGTATGAAGGTGATGCTAATGTGAAGATTGCTAAGTTACAAAGTCTGAAAGGTAAATATGAAATGTTGAGAATGGGTGATGATGATAACATTACTAATTTCATGAAAAGAGTGAATGAACTTGTGTGTGGTATCAGATGTGCTAGTGGATAGTTGGAAGAATCAAAGATTGTTGCTAAAGTGCTTAGGTCCTTTCCTGCTACATACAAAGTCAAAGATGCTAATATTGAGGAACTCTAGACTATAACAAATGTAACCAGAGACATGTTGATTGGTAAGCTTACTACTTTTGAGTTGAGTGAATTTGGTGATGCTCTTCCTAAGATAGAACCAGCATTCAAGGCTACTACTTCTAGAAGAGATAAACAGAGATATGATCCGGGTGAAAGTTCTTCTAGAAAGGTATTCAAGTATGAGGAAGAAATGAGAGAGATTGAAGAAGAGGAGAGAAAGCTAGAGGAGCTTGAAGCACTTATTGTCAAGAGAGAAGCCAAAGGAGAAGGTAAGTATAAAGGGAAATTTCCTATTAAATGTTTTTCTTGCAATAAGATAGGTCATTTTGCATCAAGGTGTCCGAAAAGAGTCCCTAATCCAAGACATAACAAGCCTATATTTCAAAGAAAGTGCTATTATGTTGCTGATGAAGGTGTGATAAATGATGAATCTGATAAAGGGAATGCAAGTGAAGATGAATGAGTATTTATTGCTATCAAGGAAAATAATCCAAACCCTGTTGAATCTGATAGTTTCTTAAATGTGGAGAAAGCTCTAGCAGCCAGAGTTCAAGAGAAAGATGAATGGGTGATTGACAGTGGATGCTCTCATCACATGATAGGTGAAAAAAGAAAATTTGTGAGTTTGGAAAAGTATGATGGTGGTGTGGTAAGATTTAGTGATGACAAAGTTGGCATAATCCATGGCAAAGGATCCATTTCTCTTGATGGTAAGAATAATACTGATGATGTTCTTTATGTGGAAGGTTTGAAGCATAATCTCTTGAGTGTCAGATAGATGGTTGACAAGGGATACAATCTTCAATTCAAGAATGGTAAGTGCAGAATATTGGTGAGTTCTGGAAATGTGATTGCTTTAGGTACCAAAAAAAAGGTAACATCTTTCACTTGAATGCTGCTAGTAAAAATTGTTTGATTGCTCAAATTGATGAAATTTGGTTGTGGCATAGGAGAATGTGTCATGTAAACTTTGAAAAGATTGTTAAGATAAGTTCTACTCAGGAAATGAGAGATCTTAATAAGTTGGTAAAGCCTACTAATACTATATACAAGGAATGTCAGTTAGGGAAGCAAACTAGAATTTCATTTCGGAGCAAACAACATTGTTCCAAAGAAGTGTTGGATCTTGTTCATACTGATTTTTGTGGTCCTTCTAGAATCAAAAGTTTACAAGGAGACAAGTACTTCAAGTTACTTATTGATGATTATTCTAGATTGATGTGGGTTACTTTCATAAGGGAGAATTTTGAAGCTCTGGAGAAATTCAAGATTTTTAAAGCTATGGTTGAGATAGAGATAGGTCTAAAGATTAAATGTTTGAGATCAGATAGAGGTGGTGAATTCACTTCTCATGATTTTAATTCTTTTTGTGAAGTGCATGGGATAAAGAGAAAATTATCTGGCCCATTGACCCCTCAACAAAATAGAGTTGTGGAAAGGAAGAATGGGATAGTTCAAGATGCTACTAGGACTATGATGTTGGAAGGAAATTTTCCTCATATCTATTGGAGAGAAGTTGTGAGTATTTTTGTTTACATCCTCAACCAGGTACAAGTCAAAGGTGATACTGGTAAGACCCCTTTTGAGTTATGGACTGGTCATAAGCCTCCTATTAGATATTTCAATATCTTTGGTAGTAAATGCTATATTAGAAGAGACGAAGAGATAGAAAATTTTGATGCTAGGAGTGATGAAGGAATCTTTCTTGCTTATTCTACTAAGAGCAAGGCCTACCGGTGCTACAACAAGAGATTGAGTAAAGTAGTTGAAAGTGAAAATGTCAAGGTTGATGAAGACATAGCTAGACCATCTAGAACCTATGGATATGATTTAGATGATTAGAATAATAGTTTAGTCACAAGAAATAAATTTTAGACTCAAAATCAAGTTCAGATCATTCCAGTGAATCAAGAAAATCAGGAGGAAGGAACTAGTGAAAGTGTAAAGGAGAGATCACAAGAACCAAAAGTTCAAGAACATCCTAAGACTCCAAGGTATGTGAGATTGAATCATTCAGAAGATAAAATTATAGGTTATAAGAACAAAGGTGTCCAGACTAGGAGAAGGATTGCATAAGAATATCGTCTTATTTCAAAGACTGGGCCTAATAGTGTGAATGAAGCATGCAAAGATGAACATTGGGTGAAAGCAATGAAAGAAGAGCTACAAAAAATTGAGAAGAATAATACATCAATTCTTGTTCCTAGACTTAAGGACAAAAATGTAATTGGAACTAAATGGGTCTTTAGAAACAAGTTGAATGAGCAAGGTGAAGTTGTTAGAAACAAAGCAAGATTGGTGTGTAAAGGATATTCTCAAATGGAAGGAATTGACTTTGAAGAAACTTTTTCCCCTGTTGCTAGGATTGAAGTTGTGAGATTATTTCTTGCTTATGTTGCCTACAAATTCTACAAGGTTTATCAGATGGATGTCAAGTAAGCATTTCTAACTGGCGAATTGGAAGAAGAGGTGTATGTAGAGCAACTTGATGGATTTCAATTGACTAATCAAGGAGATATGGTTTGTTGGTTGAAGAATGCATTGTATGGACTTAAGCAAGCCCCAAGAGCATGGTATGCTTGATTGGACAAGTATTTTTTGAAGCTTGGATTCAATAAAGGTACTACTAATAGTAATCTATATTTCAAGATTGATCATGATAAAGATCTGATTGTTGAATTCCTTGTTTATGATATCATTTTTGGAGGAGATGATAGTTTGTGCATGAAGTTTGTTGATGAGATGCATAATGAATTTGAGATGTCCATGATTGTAGAGATGAAATTCTTCTTGGGATGGAAAATTACTCAATTAGATAAAGGGATCTTCATATCTTAGTCCAAGTATGTGAAAGAATTGCTAAAGAAGTTTGGTATGGAAGATTCAAAGCCAGTTGGTACACCTATGGTGATCGGATGCAAGTTGACAAAAAATGATGATTCTCTGAAAGCAAATCAAACTAGATATAGATCAATGATTGGTGGATTTCTTTATTTGACTCAAACTAGACCAAACATTATGAATGTTGTATGCATTGTTGCAAGATTTCAAGTTGATCCTAAGGAATCTCATGTAACAGTTGTGAAGAGGTTTTTTAGATACTTGAAGGGGACAATTCATTTTGGATTGTGGTATCTGAAAGATGATGATCTTATTTTGAGTGCTTTTATTGATGTTGATTGGGCAGGTGATGTGGATGAAAGAAAGAGTACTAGTGGTGGTGCATTTTTCTTGGGTAACAAGCTGATTTCATGGTTAAGTAAGAAGCAGAATGTCATTTCTTTATCTACTGCAGAGGAAAAATATGTTGCTCTGCTAATAATTGTACTCAAGTATTGTGGATGAAGCAGATGTTTAAATATATCAGAGTTGTGTATGATGAACCCATTGCTATATTTTGTGTTAATTCAAGTGCAATTAATATTTCTAAGAATCTGATGTTGCATTCAAAGACCAAACATATATCTATCAAGTTTCACTTTTTGAGATAGAAGGTGAGTGAAAAGGAAGCCAGATTGGAGTATGTGCCTACTAAGGAACAAATTGTAGATATCTTTACAAATTCATTGCCTAAGGATACTTTTAAGTATCTTAGAGGGAAGCTAGGGGTGATTACCCCTCCTACTCAGAACTAAGATGCATTGAATTACATCAATCCATCCATTTCATGGTCATATTTTGATTTGAATTGATGTTGTGGTGGCTGCTACTCAGGGGGAGTAGTCAGATGTTTAGATATGTGGTTTAGAGCTTCTGTGGAGAAAAGAAATATATTTCACTCCTGTTAAAGGGGGAGAAGAGTCATGTGAAAAACTATGAATTATCTAATGAGAAGAGTCATGTGGGAGAAGAGTTGTTGAGGAGAAAAGAGTCAGAACCTAAGGAGGAGTAAGTGTTGAAGATAGTTGTGTTGATGGTGTTTTTCATATCATGTGTTTACATCAATGCCAAAGGGAAATATTGTTGGATGATGTGGTTGTCATTGATGCCAACACTATTGGTATAAATGTCTTAGAAGTTATATATGTCGAGGATATTGAGAAAATTGTAATGAAACAAGTTACAGGTTATCAGTTGTGAAGTGAAGTTCAATTTGTTGATGAGTTTAGTACATTGATGATTAGTGGTTGTGGATTAAAGGGTTTCTTGTCAAGTATATCTACTTTATCAATGTTAAGTTTCAAATATCCATGTGAAGATTTGTTCGTGTTATGAAGATTTGTATTTTGGTAGTTTTTTTGTTGCTTCAGTTGGTGTTTTTGAATGAAGATGATGCAATTTTTGTTAGTTCAGTCATTGTGGATGCTTCTCTAGTGATTCATGATGTTTTTGAATGCTTCTAGATCATGCTCTATCTATGTTGCACATCCACATTGATTGTTGTACTTGTGATTCGATATTTTCTCTTGTGTGTTCATGTTTTTCATGTTCTTGGCTAACAGGGTGTTGAAGGGTATTGTGGATCTTCGAGGATTAATTTTTAAAGGTGGTTCGTGTTTGAGAATTTTATTTTGGGTCTTCACTATGTTGTGGCCGACCTTAGTTGATTCGTATTAAAATTCATTTATTATTTTGGGCCGACAGTTTGTATTCATTTTATTATTTTCTTAAGGCCAACGCATAGTGATGTAATTTCTTGTTCGAGATATATAAGAGCGATTTTATTATCATTTGAAGGCATGAGTATGCAAGTCTTGTGTGTGAATAATGTTCAAATCTTTTGAAGGAAGAAGCAGAGTGTGAAAAAGAGTGAGTAGAGTGTGAAGAAATGTTCATGTCCATAACTCGAACTGTAATTAGGCATTAGCAAATGCTATTCTCTCAGTTCAAATCCTATGGATGTAAATATTTTGCAAGACAATGTGTATTCCTTTCTATAATTGAGTAGTGAGCTCTAGGCAGTGCGCCTGAATGCAAGTTCATTCCCCATTCATATTTCTTTATGCTTTTAACATTGTATAATCTTGTGGACTGACCTCCACCATGGTTTTTCCCCTAATAAGGTTTCCATGTAAAAAAATTTGGTGTTATGTGTGTTTCTGATGTATTGTTGATTTATGCTTTCATGGTTAATTGATCAGATATGAGAATAAGGTTAACAAGTTGAATAAGTTTCAAATTCTAAGACAATTGATTCACCCCCCCTCTTAGTTGCATGCCCTTGTGTTGCCAACAAGTCTCTCACTCAATCACTCCTATCTCTCTCCCCTCTACCCTTAACCCTTAACCCTCTATCTCTCTCCCACTCCCTCCATCTCTCTCTTTCACTAACTCCCTCTATCTCTCTCCCCTCTATAACCCTTAACCCTTAACCCTTAAACTCTCTACTCTCTCTCTCTCTCATCTCTCCCTCTTACCCCTTATCCCTCTCTCAGGTCTCTCTCTCTCTCTCACTCCCTCTATATCTCTCCCTCTACCCTTAACCCTAAACCCTAAGCCCGTAACCCTTAAACCCTAAACCCTTAAACCCTCTACCCTCTACCATTAACCTATACCCTTTATCTCTCTCCCACTCCTCTCTCTCTCTTAAGGATCAGCCTTGTACCCCTCTCCCTCTCTTAGGTCTCTCTCTTAGTCACTCCTCTATCTCTCTCCCCTCTACCCTCCCTCTCCCTTAAACCCTCTACCACCCTCTACCCTCTCTCTCTCTCCTACCTCCTCTCCCTCTCACAAGTCTCTCTACCCTTAACCCCCCACTCTCTCTCTCTCTCTCTCTCTCTCTCTCCCCTTTGTAACCCTTATAACCCTCTAACCTCAACCATCAACCCTATACCCTCTATCTCTCTCCAACTCCCTCTCTCTCACTCAATCACTCCTATCTCTCTCCCCTCTACCCTTAACCCTCTACCCTCTATCTTTCTCCCACTCCCTCCCTCCCTCTCTTTCACTAACGCCCTATATTCCTCTCCCCTCTACCCTTAACCCTAAACCCTAAACCATTAAACCTTAAACCCTTTACTCTCTACTCTCTCTCTATCAAGTCTCTCCATCCTATCCCCTCTCCTTCTCTCAGGTCTCTCTCTCACTCACTACCTCTATGTCTCTCCCTCTACCCTTAAATTGTTGGCATATGGTTTCTATTGTTGTCATTGATGGCAACCTAAGTCATTGTTTCAATCTACAAATCAAGATTTGTTCATACTAGCAGGAAGAGTAAATAATAGAGTATTATCGGAAGAGAGAATGATGAACAAGGTATCCAGTTAGTATGTCAATCCATATGCTTCACCAGATTATAATTTTGAGCTGTGGATCTTAGGGAAGGCTATTAAGTATCTATATTATCTTATTGCTAAGTTTTGTGATGTTGCATTGATTGGCATATAGGTTAGGAGATCTAATAGGATGATTTTTCTATTTATTTATTCATGAAGGCCGACTTGATGTATGTAGAGTGTCGCAGATGTATAAGGAGTAATAGTTTAAATGTTTCTATGTTTGAGAATTTTTATTTGGGGCCAAAACATAGCATTAGAAAAATTTGATGGGTACGCATCAAATACTAAATGTGGATTGAGCTAACAATTGGAAGATATTTTCTATTCTATTAAAGTTGACATGGAGAGATTGAAATCTTGGTAGCGAATATATATATGAGATCGGTAAAATAATTTTTGGTGTGCATGTGTATGGTGCTCGATATGTGTAGATGTGTGTGAATATCAGAAGAGAAGTTAAGTGATTCTCATTTGTGTAGAATAGGATTTTTTTGAAGTGAATTAAGGCAGAGCAAAGCGAAGTGTAGAATCAGACAAAAGGTCCAGAATCTGATCTATGAGCTTAACCGAAACTGTAACCACGAATTTGTAGATGCTATCTTCTCAGTTCAATCTTTTGATTGTGATCTAAATCTTTTGTGAGGCAGTGAGCCTTCCTATTTTGAGCAGTGAGCACTCTAGGAAGTGTGCCTGAATGCAAGTGCATTCCCATTTTGATATACACTATATTTTGAATACTCAAATTGTGGATTGACCTCCACTATTGTTTTTCCCCTAATAGGGTTTCCATGTAAAAATCCTTGTGTTATGGTGTTGTGGATTATTCTTTCATGTTCATGCATCTTACGTTTGATTGAATGGTTTAAGCACTTAAAAGGATAGATTAATAAAAGTTAAATTTTCTCAAAAATGATTCACTCCCCCTCTCAGTGTTGCTTGAGTCCAACAATTGGTATCAGAGCTAAGTTCCTTGAAGAAGTTTAATAGCTTGAGGTAGATCTTGGAATGTAATGAACTTTGGTAGTCTTCAAGTAGCTTGTGGTGGCTCTTGATGATCTTGATCAGTCTAAGGTAGAAGTTTGGGAATTGAAAGGAAATCTTAAGGATGCTGAGAAATTCATTTAGAAGTTGCAGGATCAGGTTATTAAATCCAAGGAAAGGAGAAAGGATCTCTATGATTAGATAAAGCAAAAAAGAAAGCAAAATTATTAAAGAAAGAAAAAGGATGGATGATGATCATTTCAATCAAACCTTGAAGGAAATAACTGAAGAATGTGAAAAGCTTGCTAGATACAATGCTACCCTAAAGCATGAGATGGAATCTATGTCAATGAAGATGACTAAGGAGATTGAAGAAAGAAAGAAGAATGAAGAAAAACTTGGCCAGACCCTAAAAGAGAGAACTGATGAATACAACAAAGTTAACAGAGAATTCATTTAGTTGGAGATGGAACTGCAATAATCTAAAGACAATGAAGAAGAGCTTGAAAAGAAAATCATTATTCTTAGAAATGAACTAAATACTACAAATGAATACAAGGAGAAGTTCAAGATTAGCTCAGTTAAGCTTGATGAGTTGACTCAAGGATAGATGAATGCAGATGATAAGCAAGGTCTTGGATATGAGAAATGAGAAAGTTTCAAATTTGGACAAAGGAATCTCAAGAAAAGAAATCAGATGGACAAAGCAAAAAGGTGTCTGGTAAGACAACCTAATGCACAAAATTTTAATGGATATCGTTTTGCATGCAATAAATTTGGTCATATGGATGCTCAATGTAGAAGTAAAATGAAATCAAGAGATTCATCATTTTCTAGTCAGTATTTCAATTGCAACAAGTTTGGGCATAAGTCAATTGAGTGCAGAAATTTGTCAAACAACTCTTTCAATAGAAGGAATGTAGAATGCTATACATGTGGAAGATTTGAGCATATTGCTAATCAATGCAAATCAAGAGGAAATCAATGGAATGGATCATCTAGACAAATAAATCCTTTGTGTTACAATTTTAACAGATTTGATCACATTGCAAGATTTTGCAGGAACAGAAACATGGCTAGAAGAGGTCCGATATACAAAGGCAAAATTTCACAAAAAGATGAAAAAGGAAAAGGGAAAATGACTGTGGAAGAAATAAGAGATCAAATGAAGAAAATATGGGTAAGGAAGAGTGAGTTTAATGAAGGAAATAAGCCCACACATGAATCTGCTTCTAGAAATTCCTCCAAAAATTGATCTTAGGCCATTAGCCTAGGGGGAATTTTTCAAGAAAATCTGTTGTCCCCTTATTGATAGTTGGCACCAGAATGCAAGAAATTGTCAGTAGTTGTGCTAATAGTTTACAAATGTATCTGTGATCACTTATGTAGAAGTTTGTGAAGTAGAATTTCCGCAGATGAATTCTTCTTTTGTTGTCTAAGAAAATAGAGTATCTGGAACACCTACGGTAAAACATTTAATGCAGTAAAAAGGTTAGGTGTGCGAGTTATAAAAGGGAATTTGGAACCCTCATTTGTCACCTTGAATTGAAGAAGAATAGAAGGAGAGCCTCTACAGTAGAATTTTGAAGGAGTAAAAGTCAATTATGTGGTGAATTCATCAGGTATTTCAATTGCTTATAGAATTCTCCCTTAATTTGGTGCTCGGTAGAAACTTGTTTAGTACGAAAAGGAAAATGAAGAAAATCAAAGGAATGGTGAATTTAGATGAATATAGCAGTGAGAAGGTTAGGGATGTGACAAATATGTTGTCAGTCATTCAATTGGAATGGCTTGAAGTTCTGAAACAAAAAAGTTTGGAAATTTGGAGTGAATTTCCCTATTTTGATAATGTTGAAGTCGTTAGGTTTATCCTTAATAGATTGAATGTTGAAATTATAACTCTGGATAAACCCTATCTCATCTTGAAAGAGGTGATTAGGAATCTAACTAGATTATGCAATGTTGGGGATATACCGAAAAAGAAGTCGATTTGGTACAAAGAAGTTGAAACCCTAACTAGAATAACTAGAGATCATAGGGCTTTGATAATTTCAATGATCAAAGATCCAATAACAAGGTACATTGCGCATGGAATCTCATACAAAATCTTTTTCAAAAATAGGGAAGGTGCAACTTCAGCAAGAGCAGTTTACATCTCTCATAAAATGATAATGGAGGATCATGATTTTGACTTGTGTCGGTTGCTAAAAGATCAATTGATGGAAAATGTGCAACTAACAAAGGAGGAAAATTACCCCTTCGGGTTTGGTACCTTGGTCATATGTCTTGTTATGTATTTTCTGAATTTCTTTCCATATATCAACAATGTTGCATGGAAAGAGAATGAACCAGTTTATAAATAGATTTCTAAACATTCTAATACTTTGGAAAATTGTAAGCAAGAGTATGCAAATTTCTTTAAAGAATTGCTAGGGAAGTTTGGAGTAATTAGCATTTCCATTTCGGTAAGAGCACTTGAAGTTGGATCCTCTTTTGGTGAGATGGAGAGGAAGAAGAAAAGAGCACAAGAGATTGTTGATTACACTCCTTCAACACACAAGACTCCAAAAAATTGAAGGAAAAGGTAAAGAACATGTGATTGTGGACATACCAAATGAGGAATCTAATGAGTACACTCCATTAAGGGAAGAATCGAAATCAGTTGAACCAGATGTAATAATGGCATAAGGAAGTGAAGAAGAAGGTGTTTTATCCAAATTAAAGATATTGCAGCTTATTCAGGAGAAAGATGGGATGCAAAAAATTGCTAACATATGGTCTAATAGACCCTCATATGAGTAGGACCTGATCGAGAGAAAACTAATTACTTATTTTGTGCACAATAACATTGATTTGGAGAGTTTGCAGAATGTGTTTCCTGAAGAGATGATTGAATGCAATAAGGAAGCCATGGTCTCTCAATCCCAGGACAAGGAAGAGAGAGAAATAATTCTACATCTGAAGGAGCAGTTCAACTTATCTCTTACCAAACTAAAAAGGAAAATGAATGTGTTGAGGCAATGCATAAATACAACAAACAACATCTACAACTATTATCTTCATTAGCCTCATGCAGTTGGGAGATACAAAGATAAGATAGAGCAAATTGAAATTGAGTTGAACAAGATTGGTCAAGATTATAGCATGTTCCAAGATCAGGATGGTGCAGTCAAGAAAAGGATTCAAGAGTTGCAGTCTGAGCATACAAAAGTTCAATTCACCAGAAACAACCTTGTGGACACCTTTTGGAAAGTGAAGGATTTAACCAAATGTAGATTGGGGCAGTTAATTGAGGTTCTGAGGAAAGGAGAGAAATTAGAAGAGGCAATCACAATTCCAAAATCTCTCATCCAAATTATCAACTAGACATCTGAGAACAACAACTTGATCTTAATCATTGGGATTTTAGTAGAAGCTTGGAGGAAATTTCTTTTGGAAATGAAAGATAAGTACAAGATCATTTTCTAACTTGAGTAGTAGTTGTATTTCTTCAAATTTTGATCCAAATTTTGAATTATCAAAGGGGGAGATCCAAGATATGTTTGTCATTTATGTCAAAGGGGGAGAGAGAGTAGTGAAAAATGCCTTATCATTCTAAGGGGGACTTGTGTTTTGAAATTTTGAACTTTGGCAGCGTAATCATATTGGTTCTGACATTTAGTCATTTTTCACTAAATGTTACTATGAATGACAAAGGGGGAGATTGTTGGAATTTGGCTTCTAGTGTTGTCATTGATGGCAACCAAAATCATTTTTTTGGTTCGCAAATCAGGATTTGTTCATACCGGCAAGAAAAGTAAAGAACAAAGTATTATTGGAAGAGAGAATGATGAACATGGTATACGGTTAGTATGTCAATCTATATGCTTCACCGGATTATCATTTTGAGTTGTGAATCTTAGGGAAGTTTTTTAAGTATCTATGATATCTTATTGCTAAGTTTTGTGATGTCACATTAATTGGTGTATAAGTTAGGAGATCCGACAGGATGATTTTTCTATTTATTTGTTCATGAAGGCCAACTTGATGTATGTAGTGTGTCACAAATGTATAAGGAGTAATTGTTTAAATGTTTGTATGTTTGAGCATTTTGATTTGGAGCCACATCATAGCATTAGACAACTTTGATTGGTACGCATCAAATACTAAATGTGGATTGAGCTGATAGTTGGAAGATATTTTCTATTCTATTAAAGCTAAAATGGAGCGATTGAAATCTTGGTAGCGGATATATATATGAGATCGGTAAAAACAATTTTTGTGTGCATGTGTGTTGTGTTCGATATATGTAGATGTGTGTAAATATTAGAAGAGTAGTTACGTGATTCTCATTTGTGCAGAAGAGGATTTTTGCGAAGCGAATTAAGGCAGAGCAGGGCAAAGTGCAGAATTCGACAAAAGGTCCAGAATCTGATCTATGAGCTTAACCAAAACTGTAACCAAGAATTTGTAGATGCTATCTTCTCAGTTCAAGCTTTTGATTGTGATCTAAATATTTTGTAAGGTAGTGATCCTTCCTATTTTGAGTAGTGATCTCTAGGCAGTGTGCCCGAATGCATGTGCATTCCCATTTTGTTATACACTATATTTTGAGTACTCAAATTGTGGATTGACCACCACTGTCCCCTAATAGGGTTTCCACGTAAAAATCCTTGTGTTATGGAGTTGTGGATTATTGTTTCATGTTCATGCATATTTATTTTGATTGAATGGTTTAAGCACTTGAAAGGATAGATTAATAAAATTTAAATTTGCACAACACTGATTCACCCCCCCTCTTAGCAGTTCTTGAGTCCAACATAAACCCTATACCCCCTCTCTCTCTCAAGTCTCTCCCTTGTACCCCCTCTCCCTCTCTTAGGCCTCTCTCTCTCAGTCACTCCCTCTATCTCTCTCCCCTCTACCCTTAACCTTTAAACCCTAAACCCTTAAACCCTCTACCCTCTACTCTCTCTCTCTCAAGTCTCTCCCTCCTATCCCTTATCCCTTTCTCAAGTCTCTCTCTCACTCCCTCTATATCTCTCCCTCTTACCCTTAACCTAAACCCTAAACAGAGTAACCCTTAAAGAGCCTAAGCCCATAAAACCCTCTACCATCTACCGTTAACCTTATACCCTCTATCTCTCTCTCCTCCCTCTCTCTCTCTCTGGAGTCTCAGGCCTGTTACCTCCTCTCCGGTATCTCTCTGGTCACTCCTCTGTCTCTCTCCCTGCCTAAACCCTTCAACTATACCTTAACCCCTCTCTACCCTCTCTCTCTCTCTCTCTCTCTCTCTCTCTCTCTCTCTCTCTCTCTCTCTCTCTCTCTCTCTCTCTCTCTCTCTCTCTACCTCCTCTCCCTCTCAGGGGTCTCTCTTAGAGTCCACTCCTGTCTCTCTCCTACCCATAACCCTTGACATCTACCCTCTACCCTCTCTCCCTCTCTCTCTCTCTCAAGTCTCTCCCTCCCCTCTCCCTCTCGAGGGTCTCTCTCTCGATCCTCCCTCACTCTGCCTCTCTCTCTCTCCTCTATTCTCTCCCTCTTAGGTCTCTCTCAAGTCACTCCTCATCTCTCTCCCTCTGCCCTTAGCCCTTAAACCCTCCTGCCTCTACCCTTAACCCTCCTCTCTCTCTCTCTCTCTCTCTCTCTCTCTCTCTCTCTCTCTCTCTCTCTCTCTCTCTCCCTGCCCACCCCCTCTCCCTCTCTTAGGTCTCTCTCTCACTCACTCACTCCCTCTATCTCTCTCCTCTATATCCTTAACCCTAAACCCTTATAACCCTCTACCTTCTACCCTTAACCCTCTACCTATATCTCTCTCCCACTCCCTCGCTCCCTCTCTTTCATTAACTCCACCTATCTCTCTCCCCTCTACCCTTAACCCTTAAATCCCCTACCCTCTACTCTCTCTCTCTCTCTCAAGTCCCCCATCCTACCCCCTGTCCCTCTCTTAGATCTCTCTCTCTCACTCACTCCCTCTATTTCTCTCCTCTATATCCTTAACCCTAAACCCTTAAACCTTAAACCCTAAACCCTTATAACCCTCTACCTTCTACCCTTAACCCTCTACCTATATCTCTCTCCCACTTCCTCCCTCTATTTCATTGACTCTGCCTATCTCTCTCCCCTCTACCCTTAACCCTTAAATCATCTACCCTCAACTCTCTCTCTCAAGTCCCCCCTACTACCCCCCTCTCCCTCTCTCAGATATCTCTCTCCTATACCTTCTATCTCTCTCCCTCCTCCTCTCTTTCATTGACTCCTCTATCTCTCTCCCTCTCCTTCGTATGAAACCCTCTACCCTCTGCTCTCACTCCTCAGGCTCTCCTCCTATCCCTCTCCCTCCTCTCAGAGTCTCTCTCTCTCCTCCTCCTCCCTCTATCTCTCTCTCCTATGCCCTTAACCCTAAACCCTTAGCCCTTAAGAGCCTAAGCCATTATAGCTCCTGCCTGCATCAACCCTATACCCTAAACCCTTAACCCATGGAAGCCCTCAAACCCTCTACCCTTTGCCATTAACCACCCCTTCCTTTATCTCTCTCCCACTCCCTCCCTCTCTCTATCTCTCAAGTCTCCCTCTCTATCTCAATCACTCCCTCTATCTCTCTCACTCACTCCCTCTATATCTCTCCCTCTACCCTAAACCCTCAACCCTTAAACCTTAAACCCTAAACCATTAATCCCTCAACCCTAAATCATCAACCCTCTACCCTCTACCCTCTACCCTCTACCCTCTCTCTCTCTCCCCCTCTTCCCCTCTTACCCTCTCCCTTCCCCCTCCTAATTCTCTCTCTCTTCCTCTTTCTATCTCTCTCTCTTTCCCTTTCCCTCTCTCTATATCTCTCCTTTCCCTCTCTCTCCCTTCCCCCTCCTAATTCTCTTTGTCTCTCTTTGTCTCTCTCCCCTCTCTATCTCTCTCTATCTCTCTATGTCCTCTTTGGCTCTCTTCCTTTCCCTCTCTCCCCCTCTCTATCTCTCCCTTTCCCTCTACCCTCTACTCTCTCTCTCTTTCCCACCCTCTACCTCCTAAGTACTCTTAGGTCTATGTGTGCACAAATCAGATATCCAATTTGTAGTACTAAAATCCTATCATTACAAAAAAATTTAAATTGTTTTTCAAATTAGATATTAGATTTTATCCAATATCAAATTTGTGGGCCATAGAAAAACCCCATGTGGGTCATTTTGTGCATCCCAATGGACCCTAAATTCTATTTGCAAGCTTTGTAGGCAAAAAACATGTGGTTTCAAACAGGAAGAAACAAAGATAAAAATTTTGGAGCATCTTCTACTCAAATTTGTTATAAGCAATGATTTTTTAGCATCCCTTATGAGGTACAATGGGGAGTAGCAGTCATCGAAAGCAAAAATGTAAGAGAAAGCTTACAAAAGAAAGAATTGAAGCATATAGACAAAGAGATAGAGAAGGTCATAGGAAGAGAAGACAAGGTATGTTAAATATTGGTGAACTTGAGCCCTATGGTCTTACAAGTGAACAGGAAATTGAATATGTTCAAGGTGAAAATGTTGAACATGATATTGAAAATGGGAATGAAAATGTTCAAATTGATATTGAAAATGTTCAAGATGAAAATGTTGGAATCGAAGATGTTAAACATTATATTCAAATTCGGAATGAAATTATTGAAATTGATAATGAAAATGTGAAAATGTGAAAATGTTGGAATTGAAGATGTTGAACATGATATTGAAATTGGGAAAGAAATTATTGAAATTGATATTGAAAATGTTCAAGGTGAAAATGTTGGAATTGAATATGTTGAGAATAATATTGAACCAAGTGTAAATTATGTTTCACCAGATTACATGAGAAATGAAGAACGTTGTGTGGAAGAAAGACATTCCAAATTCAAGACCTTCAAGAACCCCTACATGGTTACTTGAAATTGATGAGAACATTATAAATAATTTTGAAGGAAAGAGGTCAACACGAACCATTTGGTTGTGGGCTACAAGACTTTTCTACAAATATTTTAGCAATAAGACATTGACCGAGAAATGCCAACTTTTTGTACAATTGCTAAAGATGCAAAAGATGAGACCTTTGCTAACCAAATTGAAGATTCGTGTGAACAAGAAGACCAAAAAAAAAAATTTATTGTCAAAAATGCTTTTAATGCTCTCAAGTCTATTGGAAAAAATAACAAGGAAAAAGATATGAGAGTTGCTCAGAGAGTCATTACAACCACCCTAGTAAGCCATCAATTGAAAAAGGCTCGCTTTATGAGACAAACTTGTATTGATTTTGACATAAATCATAAAACTTTGGATAGAGCACTTGCAAGAAGAGAAAGAATAGATGATCCTCTTCAAAATGATTCATGGGCTTTTGTTGGGAGGCTTCCACGTGTTAATAAGAAGCTAATCAATAATGTAAAGTAGGTAATTCAACAATTTTGGCATGATAACTCTAGAGCACCCAATGCAAATGAGGTTTTAAAGTTAAGAATTGGCAATCAAGACCATACACTGCATCCTAAACATTTCTTGGAATCAAGCCAAACAATGTTGTTCAAAAAATTTATTGAAACACATCCAAATATGGAAATCTCACAAAGGACTTTTGAAGGTTTGAAGCCATTTTATTGTGTGCCTCTTAAAATTTGTAATACTTCTTGTTGCAAATACCATGTCGAGTTTTCAATGTACCATGACTATTATGTTATATCCGTTCTACTTTGTATACTAATGAAATGTTGCAGGAGTGTGGTGCAATGCATCTTTTGAAATCATCAAGGGACTTGCTAGATCTATTTTTATGTTCTAGAGATGATGGTTGATTTTTCTATAGAAATGAATTTTTAAATGTGAAGTGCTCACAATGTGGTGGCTTCTCAAAGTTTGTTCAATGTTTTCATGAGGGTTTTGAACATGAATTTGGAAAGAAGCTTGTTGAGAAAAAGAGATATGAGATATTCAAATATACTTTGCAGAGTGGAGGTGAAGGTTCTAGATGCAAGTTGGTTAAAAAAGAATGTAGTGTTGTTGATTATATTTCAGATTTAAGGACAATCTTTTCTACAAGCATGCAAGGCATAGCCATAAGTCTCAATGGTTGGATCAACAATTCAGGATGTGTAAGGACTATTTTCCAATTGGCACTATTATATCAGTGGTTGATTTTGCAGAAAAATACACATTGCAACCACAAAACAAGGTACAATCTCAGTATTACAATTCCATTCAGATTGATATTTTTGTCCACATAACATTTAGACATGCACCTGATAGTATAGAGGAGGATCGAAATATAATCATAGAGTATCATTTTTATATGAGTGATGATAGATCTCACTCATCTGAGTATGTCCAACATTGTTTCGAGAATTTTTTTGAGTTCTTGCAGGAGCATGATATAGCATTGGGTCGACATCTCATTTGGTTAGATAACTGCACAGGTCAATTCAAGAATGCTCGTATGTTTTATTGGTTGAGTAGAATGCATGTAGAGAGGGTTGTGTTGGACACTAGGAACACTAAGAGGGGGGGTGAGTCAGTGTTCCACAATATTTTATTTTCAAATCAGATCTTAAACTATCAATAGCGGTAATTGAACCACAAATAGCATTCACAACAGATAAACAAAAGGAAACATGCAAACACATTAAGGAACACCATAACACTAGAATTTTTTACATGGAAACCCTGTTAGGGGAAAAACCATAATGGAGATTAATCCACAAATTATACTCTATTAAAAGTATTATAAAAAGGGGAATGCACTTGCATTCAGGCACACTACCTAGAGCTCACTACTCAAAAGAGAAGGATCACTGCCATACAAAATATATTTGATATTACAAAAAAATGTTGAACTGAGAATATAACATCTACAAATGTCTAGATTCAATTCCAATTAAGCACACAATCAGATTCCAGATCTTTCATCCAAATTGCACTTTTTCTCTACTCTGCTCTACATACAAAAACCCTTCTGCTATTCAAACAAATCTTCTGATATTACCTCATATAACTATTATGTAATTTTTCGCTCTTACACCTTCACTCTTATTGATCCACACTCACTTCTATCTCTCTCAAAAAATATTTTTTGATCTCCTTTATATATCTATTAACAATAATTTTATTATATGCCAACTTTAAAATAAAATATAATATTATTTCTTATGTCGGCTCAAATCACTAATTATAATTGATGCGTACCCACACAAGTTGGATAGACTATATTAGGGACCCAAACAAAAATTCCAAACATAAGAAATAGTTAAACACATACTCCTCATACATCTATGACACACCATACACAATAGGTCAGCCATAATGAGAGAATAAACAATAAATCATTCTGCTGAATTTCTTAACTTGTACTCTGACTAATGTGACACCACAAAACTCACCAGTAGGATAGTATACATACTAAACAAGCTTAGCTAGGGATCCACACAACAAAATAGTTATCCAGTGAAGTACTCAGATCAACTTATCAGTCTGATGTCCTGTTCTTCATACTTTCTGCCGGTAGGAGCAACTTCAACACTGTAGACCATACTTCTGACTCCAGTTACCATGAATGACAACACAAGCAGCCAAAACAATCTCTTAAAGCCATATGCCAACAATATCCCCCTTTGGCATTGATGGCAACACTTAGTGAAAAATGGCTAAGTGTCAAAGCTCAAAAACTCATCAGAACCAAAGTTATTGCTCCCCCTTAGGATGTTGAGGCATTTTTCATTGCATTCTCTCCACCTTTGACATCAATGACAAAGATTCCACTACTTTCACTCCACTTTAATAGTTTACTACACTTCTCTCCTTTTGTAAGAACAAAATTTTACTATTCTCTCCCCTTTGCAAAATAGAGAGTTTGATCAAAATTTGGAAAACTGCTGCACAAATCAGAAGATTATTTTATACTTAACTTTTATTTCTAGAAGGAATTTCTTCCAAGAATCCACCACAATCCCAATAGCTATAATCAAGTTGTGATTGTCTGATGTCCTATTGATAATCTCGACAAGGGATTCAGGAATGGTGATGGCATTATCCAACTTTTCTCCTTTCTTTAGAATTTTAATCATTTGCTCTAGCCTACATTTAGTATGATCTTTTACTTTCCAGAAAGCATCCATAAGAGTATTTCCAAAAAAGTGAACCTTTGTATGCTTGACCTGTAAATCATGAATCTTCTTCTTGACTTCTCCATCCTTGTCCAAAAACATACTATAGTATTGTCTGATTCTAAAAAGCTCATTTTCAATTTCCTCCAACTTTTTCTTGTATTTTCCAACCAAATGAAGCCACTTAAGACAGTAATTGAAGATCTTATTGGTTGATTCAATGCATTGTCTTCGCACATTCGTTGTATTCTTCATTTTAGCAAGAGATAGTCTAAAATGCATCTTTAGATGGGAAATTATTTTCTCCTCTTTGATATCTAGAGGCACAGAGGCCATAGCCTCCTTGACACACTCAATCAATTCTTCTAGAAGTACATTTTGTAGACTCTCCAATTTAATGTTATAAAAAAAGTACCTTCTTAGAGTGTCCTCAATGAGATCATTCTCATAAGATGGTCCATTCAACCATATATCAGTTATCTTTTGCATTCCATCTTCATCCTAAATAATCTGCAATATTTTTTCTTTAAACAGAGCACCTTCTTCATCACTATCTTCTGCTATTATCACTTCTAGTTCACCTAGTTTTGGTTCATCTCTAGGTGTATATTCCTCAGAGTCTTCATCCACTATATCCACAACCATCTATTTTTTTCCTTTTCCCTCAAATTTTTTTGACTTGGGTATCAGAGGAGTGATACCAGCCAAATCTCTTCCTCTCTTCTGCTTTTTCTCTACCTTACTAGAGGATTATCCAACTTTAGCTATTTTTACCGGAAGAGGAATATCACTTACTCCAAAATTTTCTAACATCTTTCTAAAGAATTTTTCATAAAATAGTTCACCATTTTCAAAAGAGTTAAAATGTTCAAAAATTTGCTTGCAAACTGGTATATTTTCCTTCCATACCACATTGTCATTCAGAGGCAAGCAATTCAGGAAATACATCATAATGCATATAGGTAGGGTACCAAACCTAAAAGAGTAGTTTATATCCTTCATCAATTGTATATTCTCCAACAATTGATCCCTCATCAAACCACATAGATCAAATTCTTCATCTTCCACTATCATTTTGTGAGCAATATACACTACACTTGCCGAGGTTGATCCTTCTCTATTTGTGATGAAGATTTTATATGAAATTCCATGTGTAATATACCTTGTTAGTGGATCTTTAATTTTTGTGATCATTAGAGCCCTCTGATCTCCCATTATTCCAGTTAGGGCTTTGACCTCAACATTTTGAATCGATTTCTTTTTTGGAACATCACCAACATTACACAAACTTGTTAGATTTTTTATTACATCCTTAGAAATTTGATAGGGTTTATCTAGAGTAAGGATATCACCATCCAATTCGTTCAAGATAAACTGAACTACCTTCACATTGACGAAATGAGGGAATTCATTCTAGATGTCCAAATTTTTATGTTTCTCTCCTCCAAGCTTCTTCAATTCGACGACAAACAATGAATTTTTTACATCCCTGACCTTTCGACTACTATATTCACCTAGAGTTACTACACCTTGGACTTGCTTCATTTTTCGTACTAAACAGGGTTCTACCATTCACCAAATAGATATGAAATTGATAAGCAATAGGGATACCTAGAGAATTCGCCACTAAATTGACTTTTCACTCCTTTAGAATTTTGCTGAAAAGGTTCTCCAACTATTCTCCTTCAATGCATGGTGAAAAATTAGGGTTCCAAATGCCCTTTTATAACTTCACATACTTAACTTCCTGCCACATTAAATGTGTTGCCCTAGAAGTTTCAGTTACTCTGCAAAATCAGACAACAAGCAAAGAATCTGACTGCGGACCTTTAACATTTTGTCCAACTCAAAAAATGATTGCAGATACATTTGAAAATGAATAACACAACGGTTGATGACATCCTATGATTCAGTGCCAACTATACACAGGGGGACAAAGGATTTTCATGAGAAACTCGCCCTAGGCCATTGGTCTACAATCAATTGCCGGAAGAATTACTAGAGGTAGCTTCTGATATAGCCTTATTTCCTTCATCAGATTCACTTTTCTTTACCCATTTTTTCTTCATCTGGTATCTTATCTCTTTCATAGATGCTTTTTCCTTTCCTTTGTTGTCTTTCTGTGAATTTCTTCCTTGATAAACTGGACCTCTTTTATTCATTTTTTTGTTTCTTCAAAATCTTGCAATGTGCCCAAGTTTGTTACAATTGTATCATACCAGATTTTTCTATCTATACCATCCATTCCACTGATTTCCTCCTAATTTTCATTGATTAGCAATATGTTCAAATCTTCCACAGGTATAGCATTTAATGTTACTTGCACTGACAGACATACTTTTGCATTCTAATGACTTATAGCCAAACTTCTTGCATTTAAAACACTGACCAGAAAATGATGGACTACTAGAATTTATCTTACTTCTACAATGAGAAGCCATATGTCCAAATTTATTACAAACAAAGAAATATCTATTAAATTTTTGAGCATTGTGTTGCCTTACCGGATGTCTTCTTCCTTTGTTCTTTTTTTCAGGGTTCTTCTATTCAAATCCAGAGCTCTCACCCTTCTCATAGCCAAGACCTCATTTATTATTTGTATCCTTTTGACCTTTAGTTATCTCATCAAGCCTAGCATAACTTATCCTAAACTTCTCCTTGAATTCATTTGCAGTGGTAAGCTCATTTCCAAGAATAACTATCTGTCTCTCGAGCTCTTGTTCATTGTTTCTAGATTGTTGCAGTTCAATCTCCAGCTGAATGAATCCACTATTAATTTTGCTACATTCTTCAAATTTTTCATTCAAGGACTAGGCTAAATTCTCATCATTCTTCTTTCTTTCTTCAATCTCTTTGGTCAACTTCATCGCCACAAATTCCATTTCAAGTTTTAGAGAAGCATTTTCCTTAGAAAGCTTTTCACATTCTTCTATTATTTCTCTTAGGGTTTGCTTCAAATATGCATCATCCAAACCTTTGCTCTCTTTTTGCTTCAACTGATCACATAGTTCCTTCCTCTTTTCCCTTGACTCATTTATCATGTCCTTTAGTGATTGAATGAATTTTTCTATAACCACAAGATTTGCTTTTAGTTCCATGACCTCTACTTTAGACTGATCAATATCATCAAGTGCCACCATAATATGTTGTTGAAGAACACTAGCGTCCATTATAATTCAAGATCCACCTCAAGTTGTTAAACTCTAGAAGAGGAACCTTGCTCTGATACCAATTGTTGGACACTAGGAACATTGAGAGGAGGGGTGAATTAGTGTTCCACAATATTTTATTTTCAAATTAGATCTTAAACTATCAACAATAGTAATTGAACCAAAAATAACATTCACAATAGATAAACAGAAGGAAACATGCAAACACATTAAGGAACACCATAACACCAGAAATTTTTACATGGAAACCTTGTTAGAGGAAAAATCATGGTGGAGATTAATCCACAAAGTATACTCTATTAAAAGTATGATAAAAAGGGGAATGCACTTGCATTTAGGCACATTGCCTAGAGCTCACTGCTCAAAAGAGAAGGCTCACATCCTTACAAAATATATTTGATATTACAACAAAATGTTGAATTGAGAATATAGCATCTACAAATGCCCGGATTCAATTCCAATTAAGAACACAATCAGATTCCAAATCTTTCATCCAAATTGCACTTTTACTTTGCTCTACTCTACATACAAAAACCTTTATGCTATTCAAACAGATCTTCTGATATTACCTCATATAACTATTTTGTAGTTTTTTTCTCTTACACCTTCACTCTTCTTGATCCACACTCACTTCTATCTCTCTCAAAAAATATTTTCCAATCTCCTTTATATATCCATTAACAATAATTTTATTATATGTTGGCTTTAAAACAAAATATAATATTCTTTCTTATGTCAACTCAAATCACTAGTTATAATGGATGCGTACCCACACAAGTCAGCTAGACTATAGTAGGGACCCAAACCAAAATTCCAAACATAAGAAATAGTTAAACACATACTCCTCATACATCCACGACACACCACATGCAACAGGTCGTCCATAAGGAGAGAATAAACAATAAATCATTATGCTAAATTTCTTAACTTGTACTTTGACTAATGTGACACCACAAAACTCACCAGTAAGATAGTATACATGTTGAACAAGCTTCCTTGGGGATTCACACCACAAAATAGTGATCTGGTGAAGTACTCAGATCAAATTATCAACCGGATGCCCTATTCTTCATGCTTTTTGTCGATAGGTTACAATCTCTTACTTGTCTTGCCAATAGGAGCAACTTCAACACTGCAGACCATACTGCTGACTCTAGTTGCCATCAATGACAACACAAGCAGCCAAAAACAATCTCTCAAATCCATATGCCAATAGGGTGTACCTCATATTTGGAGTTTTTCTGAAGCTAGGAATGGAAAAGGGGAGCATGATGGAGCAAGTGCATGTGTAAAGAGAGCTCTAGTTAAGGAACAATTGAAGATTTCAGGAGCAAAATTTAGTGATGCATGTTCTATTGTTGATTGGTGTAGTTCAACATTGTCATAGGGAGGGACACTTGATTCAACAGTGCATAGATTCTTTTGGTTGGTTGAGGAGGGTACAGTGGGAGGTAGATTGGATTTTCATACAATCAAAGATTCTTCAAAGATGCATTCATACTAAAGCTCAGATGCAAGCACATTGACCATTTGGACACGAGAGTTGGCTTGTTTTTGTTAGAGTTGTATTCAGTGCAAGTGGGATCAATGCGAGTCAAGTGAGTGGGTGGATACATGGGTTCCATAGTATCTAACTCCTTTATCTCAAACAATATCCATGACAAATGACACAATGGAAAGTTCAGTTGATTATGACTATCTTTCAGATCTACTACAACTAGGACATGTTTTTGCAATTGTTGCATTGTAGGGGAATGAAGATAGATTAGACTATTGGTTGGGTTGATGTGTGTGGGTAAAGCATAAGCTAACACAACTGATGGAAGATGATGATGGGTTCATGTATCCTATAGGTTTAGTTGTGGTTGCAAGAACTTGGTTGTGAACATACATGATTAGAAAGAATGGCATACCTACATTTGAAGACTACGAAAACACAAAACCATTCTCATATCCACACCTTATTGTAGCAAAAAATGTTAAGTTTTTGAAGCATCATGCCAAACCAAAGAAAAATCAACTATGGACACTTAGTAATGTTGATCATGAAGCAATATTGGATACTCTTAAGCAAAGAGATGACCCTTTGGGCACACTTGAATAGCATATTCAAGAATGGAAGGTACAATGCTTAGGTTCATTATGTTTAAGTTCATTAGTATTATTTATTTAATATTGATATTTGGTATACTAAATTGCAATGCAGGTGTCTTTAATAATAGTGATATTTTGTATGTACTTTTGCAATATTCCTGGCATGATTGATCATGGACCTATTGCAACAATAGCCATCTCTAATCCTTTCGAAGAGGTATGAGATAGATTACAATTTAATATAGATTGGCTAGTCTAAGCATCTTTCATAGTTTGCATTACCATCTCATCATCCATTAGGTCATTTAGAATAATATAGATTGGTTATTCTAAGAATCTTTTATAGTTTGCATTACCAATTCATCATCATTTAGGTTGCTTAGATTAATATAGATTTGTTAGTCTAAGCATCTTTTCTATTGTGACAATATAGATTTATCATTTGACAACTTTTGTGATATTTTTGGCACAATTGATCATGGACCTATTACAGCAATAGCCAGCTCTGATCCTTTTGGAGAGGTATGTGACAAATTACAATAATATAGATTTGTTATTCTAAGGGTCTTTTATATTTTTCATTACCATCTCATCACCAATTAGGTCATTTAGAATGATATAGATTGGTTATTCTAAGCATCTTTCATAGTTTACATTACCAATTCATCATCATTCAGGTTGTTTAGATTGATATAGATTTGTTAGTCTAAGCATCTTTTCTATTGTAAAAATATAGATTTATCATTTAACAACTTTGTGACATTTTTGGCATGATGGTCATGGACCTATTGTAACAATAGCCAGCTTTGATCCTTTCTGAGAGGTATGTGACAGATTACAATAATATAGATTGGTTATTCTAAGCACCTTTTATAGTTTGCATTACCATCTCATCATCAATTAGGTCATCTAGAATAATATAGATTGGTTATTCTAAGCATCTTTTATAGTTTGCATTACCAATTCATCATCATTCAAGTTTTTTAGATTGATATAGATTTGTTAGTATAAACATCTTTTCTATTGTGACAATATAGATTTATCATTTGACAACTTTTGCGATATTCTAGGCATGATTGATCATGGACCTACTGCAACAATAACCAGCTTTAATCCTTTTGGAGAGGTATGCAACAAATTACAATAATATAGATTTGTTATTCTAAGCGTCTTTTATTCTAAGCATCTTTTCTATTGTATGTAGCTTAATTGCTACCTCAATGGTTTGTACAGGTGCTTGTCACTCCAGAACATCAACATGCTACTCTTGTGGAAGATTGTGCCCTAAATGCCTCCAATAGGAAAATTTTGTAAAATTTGAATTTTTAAATGTGAAACAATGTAAAAAGGTCATAACTATGTATGGGCATAATCTATATCTAGTGATTTTTTTTGAAATATGGTTCAAATGTCTAGCATTGTATAAAGGGTATGTTTAAAATGTAAAGGGGTTTGTATTTTAGAAACTCATAGGTTGAAATAGTCATATAGATGTATGCTTTGTAACTATTATTGGGACAATTCTGTAAGAGATTTTTGTACTTAATCGAGCTACAACCAGAGGTTTTCTTCCTAGTTTTTTCCTATCAATATGCTCATTTGAACCAGGTTGTGTAATATCTCCTATTTATATATAATAAATTATAGTGGCTTGCCACTTTTGCCAAAAAAAATGTAAAAAGGTCATGTGAAGGTCATTTCCAATGTAATTGAGTTTTCTAATGCAAGAGCTAGGTGGATTTAAATAGCACAATTACAATTAAAGATGATTCAAACTCCAATTTGATCCTCAAACCCAAACTTGGGTGCAACTTCACTAAAACATGGGTGGAGCACTCTTTTGCTATCCAAGACCCCAAAATAGGCCTATTTTACAAAGAGACTCATATTTAAGCACTTCCCAAACCTGAAATTTTGAAAGGGAAGCATTAAAAAACCTACCAAACTACCAAAACCACAATTGTTTTGGTGAGATACACTTTTTAAAGCTCTATTTCAATAAACCCTCATTTTTAGCAACTGTCATGAGGTTTTTAAGGAAATCAATGTTTTCAACCTTGCCACACCCTATAAACTCATCAAACATGTCTATTAGGATGTACACAAGCTTGATCCAACCTTAAATCTTTTTTCTCCCACATTTCAATGACATTAGCATGTTGTAACCACCATTTTTCACCTAATTTCACTCATTTTTGCCATGTATGGCAACTCACCAACTCAACTACAAACCTTTTTAGCTCTTTAAACCTACATAGTCACCTTATAAAATCCTAATAACATCTACCATGGCCATACCATTTAGCTACAAATCATACAATAGATGGTATAACCTTTTAGCACTTTGGACTCTTAAGGGAAATCGTCAATCCAATGTAGCTCAGAGTGATTCGGCATATTTGGGTGCAAAAGAGGACCATCCCTAGCTTAAATGAACCCATCCAGATGTGTTGGAATAGCCTATTTGGTTGTACAAGTTGCAAAATGAAAGTTGCACCACTTTGCAACTTTACACTACTTGCATCTAACAACTTTTCCCTCAACTGAAAACTCGTCACCATAGGAAAATGCCTCTGAGATAGCAAAAAATGAGAGAGGTTATTGTAGATAGTCCCAATACAATCCCATATCCTTAGACAAAGAGTTTGTAAGTGTCACGATTTCTAAGAAATATCCCTTCAAAGATTGTTGTCTCTTAGCACTTTGGACTCTTAAGGGAAATCATTGATCCAATGTAGCTCAGAACAATTTGGCGTATTTGAGTGAAAAAGAGGACCATACCTAGTGTAACCATACCCATCTAGATATGTTGGAATAGTCCATTGGGTCATACGAGTTGTAGAATGAAAGTTGCACTTCACAACTTTACATTGCTTGCATTTGACAACTTTTCCCTCAACTAAAAACTCGTCACCACATGAAAATGCCTGCAAGATAGAAAAAATAGAGAGAGGTTATTGTAGATGGTCCCAAAAAAATCCCATAGCCTCAGATGGAGAGTCTGTAAGCATCATAATTTATGAGAAACAACCTTTCAAAGATTGTTGTCTTTTAACACTTTGGACTATTAAGGGAAATCATTGGTCCAATGTAGGTTAGAGTGATTCAGCATATTTGGGTGCAAAAGAGGACCATCCCTAGCGTAAACGTACCCATCCAGATGTGTTGGAACAGTCTATTTAGTCATATGAATTGTAGAATGAAAGTTGCACCACTTTGCAACTTTACACTTCTTGCATCTGACAACTTTTCCCTCAATTAAAAACTTGTCACCATGGGAAAATTCCTTCGAGATAGCAAAAACCAAGAGAGGTTATTGTAGAGGGACCCAACATGATCCCATAGCCTTAGACAGAGAGTTTCTAAGTGTCAGGGTTTTTGAGAAATAGCCCTTCAAATATTGTTGTTTTTTAGCACTTTGGACTCTTAAGGGAAATCACCAATCATATGTAGCTCATAGTGATTCGGCGTATTTGGGTACAAAAGAGGATCATCCCTAATGTAAATGTACCCATCTGGATGTGTTGGAACAGTCTGTTTGGTCGTACGAGTTGCAAAATGAAAGTTGTACCACTTCGCAACTTTACACTGCTTGCATTTGACAACTTTCCCCTCAACTAAAAACTCGTCACTATGGGAAAATGGCTCTGAGATAGCAAAAATTGAGAGGTTATTGTAGATGGTCCCAACATGATCCCATAGCCTCAAATGGAGAGTTTGTAAGCACCATGGTTTTTAAGAAATAGCCCTTCAAATATTGTTGTCTTTTAGCACTTTGGACTCTTAAGGGAAATCATTGGTCCAATGTAGCTCGGAGTGATTTGAAGTATTTGGGTGCAAAAGAGTACCATATCTAGCATAAATGTACCCATTTGGGTGTGTTAGAACAATCCATTTGGTCGTATGAGTTGCAGAATGAAAGTTGCACCACTTTGCAACTTTACACAACTTGAATTTGACAACTTTTCCCTCAACTGAAAACTCATCACCACGGGAAAATGCCTCCGAGATAGCAAAAACCGAGAGAGGTTATTATAGAGGGGCCCAACATGATATTGTAGCCTCAAAAAAAAAGTTTGTAGGCATCATATTTTTTGAGTAACAGTTCGTCAAAGATTGCTACCCTTTTACTCTTTGGACTCTTAAGGGATTTTGTCGGTTGAATGTAGCTCAGACTACTTCGACCTGTTTGGGTGTGAAAGGGGACCATACCTAACATAAATGTAAACATCCAAATATGTTGGAATAGTCAGTTTGGTCATACGAGTTGTAGAACAAGATTTTTTTATGCCCTTACAAGTAGTTTTTAGCCTCCAACAAAACTCCAATGCTAATTTTTGTGCAAAAAAATCCATGAGAACATAGCTTGTTGCTTACTATTATGCTTTGATTAAATTTTTCCAAGCATCCATAGCTTGTTCGAAATCACTTTTTTTAGTCTTTTAGCCATAGCAATAAGGCAGTGAACTACTTGATAAAATGCTTTGGCAGACATGTATGAAAAATGTGGTAGCATAGACAAACTTTTGAAAAAAATGCCTCAAAGAAATGAGGTCTCATGGTGATGGAATGCCATGATAATCAAAATTGATTTTGATTATCATGGCATTCCATCACCATGAGACCTCATTTCTTTGAGGCATTTTTTCAAACGTTTCATTGCCTTGTCTATGCTATTGCTTACTATTATGCTTTGATAGAATTTTTCCAAGCATCCATAGCTTGTTTGAAAGCACCTATTTTAGACTTTTAGCCATAGTAGCAAGGCATTGAATTGTTTGATAAAATGTTTTAGTAGACATGTATGAAAAATGTGGTAGCATAGACAAGGCAATGAGTTGTTTGCAAAAATTCCTCAAAGAAATGTAGTCTCATGGTGATGGAATGCCATGACATGCACATTGAGACCACATTTCTTTGAGGCATTTTTTTGAATAGTTCACTGCCTTGTCTATGCTATTACTTATTATTATGATTTGATAGATATTTTATGATGCAAGGATAGGGGTGGAAAAGGTCACAACAACTTAAACTAACACAATTTCAAACTTTCATGTTTAAAAAGTCCTCTTATGTTCAATTTTGAGGTTGGAGAAACCAAGTTTGAAAGAGAATGAATAAAATCTTCTTATCTCCATGCAAATTTCTATGTTTTTCCAAAATTCTTGAAGTTTCTTGGTAGTGTACAGTTTCGTATAGTGTGGTTGTTCTCTATTTTTAATGTAAATTGGTGGGCAGCAGAGTTAACTTCTTCACAAACTTGGTTTGAAGTAATTTCATTCATTTTTGTGCATTTAAGAGGCATTTTAGCAAGTAGGTTTTTCAATAAACCCTTGCCAAATTTGAGCAATTTGAGGGTTTTGTGGAATAGAGTCTTAGATGGCGAGTTCCAGAGGATAAATGGGAAAATTTGAGGCTTTTTCATCTATTGAGTGATGCCCCAACAAGTTTTATGGTATGTGAAGTGTTCCAAGGGCGTTTAGGAATCCCCTATATTGTGAAAGTGAGTGGTTTTCCATCCTTGGTTGCATCAACTAACCATCAACTAGTCCTCTATTTCCAAGGTGCTCCTACACCATTTTCCAGGCATCCATATAGCTTGCTTGAAAGCACCTATTTTAGGATTTTAGCCATAAAGGAAATGAACTGTTTGATAAAATGCTTTGGTAGACATATGAAAAATGTGGTAGCATATACAAGGCAGTGAACTGTTTGAAAAAATGCTCAAAAAAATGTGGTTTCATGGTGATGGAACGCCATGACAATCTATAGCAATTTTCTTGTCATGGCATTCCATCACCATGAGACCACATTTCTTTGAGGCATTTTTTTTAAACAGTTCATTGCCTTGTCTATGTTATTGCTTACTATTATGCTTTGTTAGATTATTTCCAAGCATCCATAGCTTGTTCGAAAGCACCTGTTTTAGGATTTTAGCCATAGCAGCAAGCCAATGAAATGTTTGATAGACTGCTTTGATAGACATGTATGAAAAATGTGGTAGCATAGACAAGGTAGTGGACTATTTGAAAAAATGTGTCAATGAAATGAGGTCTCATGGTGATGGAATCAATAAGGTAGTCAACTATTTGAAAAAATGCCTCAAAGAAATGAGGTCTCATGGTGATTGAATGTCATGAGAATCAAAATTGCTTTTGATTGTCATGGCATTCCATCACCATGAGACCTCATTTCTTTGAGGCATTTTTTCAAACAGTTCATTTCCTTGTCTATGCTATTGCTTACAATTATGCTTTGATAGAATTTTTCCAAGCATCCATCGCTTGGTTGAAAGCACTTGTTTTAGGATTTAGCCATAGCAACAAGGCAATGAACTGTTTGATAAAAAGCTTTGGTAGAAATGTATGAAAAATATGGTAGCATAGACAAGGCAGTGAACTATTTGAAAAAATGCCTCAAATAAATGTGGTCTCATAGAATTCCATGACAAGCAAATGCAATTGAAAACTACTCCAAGTTATTAGTTATGCAATGTGAAGTAATTGAATAACTGCTTAGGTTGACTTTTTAAAAACTATATTGTAATTGAAATTTTTTTTCATCTATTAGCATCTAGTTGTTAGTTATGCAATGTGAAGTAATGCTTTGAGTTTGAAAGAAGTGTAATGCAATGTAATCAGTGATATGAATATAAACTACATAATATAACCATTATTTTTTATGCTATTGTACATTGATATTTAACCATTGCTCAAGATTAAATTTTCAAAGAGTTTAATCATGCACATGAGGAACAAATTAAATATTGATTTTCAACTTCTATATATCAAATTATCCAATAATCAAGTGTATGTCCATATACAAAAATGGCATCAATGCCAACTCAAACAAAGTTTTACAAAATCTGGCATATGCCATCTTGATATCTATTCAAAATTTACATGCCAAAATGTCTATCTCATCCTAAACTATTGGTGGATCATCAAAATGGAGCCTCTTTGAAGCACTCTTTGGCTCTCAAGGTAGTTGCATGAGAAAAATTCAAACCACAATTGAGATTAGTTATTCTATATAATTTAAAATCAAATAATTAACATCAAAATCAATATACATTGAATTATAATTGAACTCTAAAATTAAAATCTTGATTACCTAAAATATATGTCTCTTCAAAGGGTCATGAGTCCTAGAATATGCCCCTCTCAAAGAACCAATCAAACCAACTTTTGAAATGTCAATATATATGTGAACAAAAACATAAAATTGATACAAATTAGCATATAATTGTCAATAATAGGAACATATTTACCAAACACAAAATAAAATAAACACATACCTCTTTAGGCGTCTCTTTTTCTTTATCTCCTTCATGTGTTTCGACACCTCCTCCTTGAGGTGTTTCAACACCTACTCCTTGAGGTTTTCCAATACCTACTCCTTTAGGTGTTGTGACACTTGCCAACAAGGATGTATAGCTCACAATCGCATGTACATAAAAATGACAAGTACATGTGAAACTACCAATCTATGTCAATGTATGTATAATCAATATAAGATCTTAAGAATATTAATTCAATTGAATTTGAGTTCAATTACCTTTCCCTTATCTAACATTGCGCCTCCATAGTCTAAACAACGTTGCACCTCACTCGCACTAGGTGTTTCCTACAAGAGGAAAATAAGATAAACATAGAAGTTAATATATAATTTCATTAATGACAATTCAAATGATAAGCAAGTATATAATAAAAAAATGTAAACGAGTTAGTGCAAAAATATATACTGTGTGCATGTTGAGGCCAAATGAAATGGCCCTAAGGGTGCTATCAATCACCTATGTGAGCTCCTCTTCAAAAATAAATTGTTAAATAGACCATGTAAATAAATATTAGTACTTGATACTATCTCTTATTAATATTCATTTAAAAACAAATGCAAGTTATGAATTTACAACTTAAATCTTACCTGTGTAACTATTTCAACATCCCCCTCTCTAGCAAGAGAGGACTTTGTAGGGTGTGCTCCACTCCCTTGCATCTGATTTCCTATAATGTCCACATCATGGATGTCATAATCAGAAGTGTCCAAGGGATGCTCAGTGGGTTGTACAAGAGGACCCAAGCATATATGGTGGCACATAGTGCAAGTATGTGGCACACAAATATGTGGACCTGAGGAGGATAATGCAACAACACTTGATCCATCACTAACATCACTAGAATGTGGTTGATCTACTGCATAAGTATGGGAAACCAAAAGACCACTCAAAGATTGAATAGCCTAAATAGTCTGTGTGGCTGCATCCTTGATAATATCTAGATGATGTAGTGGAGGTGGTAGAGGAAGGGGAGGAGGGGGAACATATGGGTGTTGGACTACTCTAACTACCCCTGGTCTATCCTAGGGCATATCTCCACCAATGCCCTGGAAGGGTTTAATTTCAAAGTAATTGACATGATGCCCTAACACAAACTCAACGTATAATTTTTTAATAAAGTAAAATGGTATATCACTATTTTTTTGGGTGGTTTATCAAAAACCATACACCAATGATCGCAAAAATTAGCTACAATGTCCTTATTTGTGCACCATTTTATAGAAATTTTTGGTTTATTAACATTAACTGGCAAACTGGTGCAAGGGTTAACAAATAAAGAGGCTATTTGGGCTTTTGTTATTTGGATATCTTTCACATCTTTGTAAGACAATCCACAGGAGTAATATTCCCTTATGGTTTCTCACCACAAAAGAAAGGCATTATGTTGGGTGAAGAGGTCTTTCACATCTTTGTAAGACAATCCACAGGAGTAATATTCCCTTATGGTTTCTCACCACAAAAGAAAGGCATTATGTTGGGTGAAGAGGGTTTCTATATTTTTAATTATTTCCTTCAATGTGTTTGTCATCTAGGATAATCAAGGGATTGTCTTATAAACATCACAAATGTCCCTCAATTGCTCCAATTTTTCACCAATTAAGTCTTCAATTGATGAGCGTGGAGGTGGTGGAGCATTTGGCATTTGTGCATTTTCATTCTCAGCCATAATACTTCATTAAAGTTAAAAAATAATTAATCTAATTGAAATTACACAATATAAATGAAATTATTGTAAAAAAACCCTAGTTTTTAATAAAAATCCATAAAAATCCTACTTTTTAACAAAAATTCATAACAAACTCTAGTTTTTAATAAAAATCCATAAAAAACACTAGTTTTTAATAAAAATCCATTAAAAACTCTAGTTTTTAATAAAAATCCATAAAAAACTAGTTAAAATTATACAAAAGTAATAGAAAAATCAATTAAAACAAAAAAAAATAAAAAATCTTGCCTTGCAAATCGGATATCAGCTCAAATTAGATGTTTGATAGCCCAAAACCTCGGTCTCACTACACTCCTAGCTGTTTAAAATGTTTGAAATGATTTTAAAAGACAACATATTACCTATTTATACCCGACGTATCTTATTTAGATCGGATATCCGATTTATAATTCTTGCCTTAGGCATTGCTTTGGAGCAATGTACTAACAACCAAGCCCAAAAAAAGTCAACTTGGGATTTTCACATTTTTTGGACGATGCAAAATGTAACTTTTTTCACATTGCCACTTTTTGGCCCATCATGATCTTGTACATACCCTTCAATAAGATATATCAACATAACCATTAAGATCTACTTCTGTCACCTCATAACCTAATTCAAGAACCTCAACAACTCTTGGTTCCATTGCCTCCATCATGCATTTGTCTATAGATTCAAGGAATGTGATATCATCTTTGTATCTCTCAACAATTGTCCTTGGTATTCTTTCTCTCTCATGCATTCTCTTTCGGAATATTGTAAAGAAAGAAGTTAGGAAATCATCTTGTGGCTTGACATCTCCAAGACTCCTCATATGATCTACAATTTGATGTACAATAGGCCTTCCTCTTATCTAGTTTGCACTTCCAATTAAGGGAAGCTCCTTCAAGAAATAAAAGAGTAAGCACATAACCAAAGTTCCATACTTAAACACATATTTATTTTCCTTTGTCTACTTCAAATTCTCCATTAGTTTTTTCCTAAGAAACTCATAGAGGTTGTAATATGCACCACTCTCTATCATTTCATGTGCCACATTAATTGCGGTGGTAGAAATAGAGTTGTGTATATTGGTAAAGTAGATTTTGTAACCAATAAGCATTGCAGCATATCTAACAGTAGGATTTCTAATGGAATTGATAGTTAATGCTCTCTTATCATATGTAGCAATATTTTTCTCCATAACCACTTCATTTTTAATAGACTTCAAAATGGGGATAGGTCCAATGGAGCATAAACCAATGACATCTATTAGTACTTCCTTAGTGATTATATTAGGTACATTGATCCAAACAAATTGATCATGAATTATACTCAAAGCCATTCTGATCCACTTGATATCATAAAAGAAATTGGGAAACCATTGTCATATGTTCAATTTTTTCTCAACTGGGTTTTTATATTTTGGGTTTAGGGAAAATTCCTTTCCTATTAACTCATTTTCCCATATATCACTTATCTTAGTGGGAGAATTCTCTTCCATTTTTCCATGAATGTAAGCCCTAATATGCTCAGTTGATAAAACCTTGTATGGAATATGCGAGAATGCACCTAACGGGTCATCATCTATGGCTTTTACTGGATACCTTTTGAGTTTTAGTTGTGGTTTCTCTATAAACTCTATAACCCTTAGTGTGGTTATCTCACTATAGATTCAAACTGATTTCAAACAAAGATTTTTAAAAATTAAGGCACGCAAGATTCAAACTGATTTCAAACAAATATTTTTGAAAATTAAGGCACGCAAGATTCAAAAAATACCTATTTACTTCATTCGCTGAACTAGGGTTTCAATGCTCTGAAACTCAAGTCGCCTTATGCACTTCAAATTCTCTTCTTGCTACTCTAATCCTCTTTCAATTCCTTTGTGAAATTAATTTTCCTTGCTGAATTTTCTTATAACCCTTCAATCTACCTAAATTCTACATTAAATGCTTCAACCCATAAGGTTGGCAACACTTTATTTGTATGCACAATCAACTTTTGAAGCTCCACAAACTTTTTCATCATCACATTTTCTTTCGCAATCTTCACCAATAGATCACATGTTGATCCACATCACATATCTTCGTGTTGTGACATCAACACCTCTTTTATGGTGGGGGATAAAAGATATCCATTAAATATCCCCCTAAGCCATAGATCTTTTCTTAGTTTATGAAGGAAACATCTGCATTGAAGGATGGTAAATACAAAAGTAAGGTTAGGTGAAGGGGACATTGCATTACCAAATTTAATTGGGATAAAGGGGAGGTTATGGAATGTGAAATTGCATAGGGTGTAATTTTCAACATTATAGATACTAATAGAGGAAGGATTAGACAACAGAATATGAGAGTTAAAGAAAAGGTTGTTGAACACCCAGAATACTAAGAAGTGGGGTGAATCAATATTCTCTTAAACCATTCAAACATTAAACATCCAATCACTAATGTATATTCAATTACAGTAAGGAAAGAAAGCATGAAACATTCACACCATCACATAACACATGAACACTAGGATTTTTACATTGAAAACCCAAAATGAGAAAAACCATGGTGAGGGTTAGCTCACAATATATTATAACCAGTGATAGTATATTTATAGAAGTGCTCACTGTAAGTGGACTCACTATCCAAGTGGACTCACCGTCCATAGATAAAAATATAGAAGAGAGATGGTGGCTCACGACCTAATTTGAACTGTTACAATTGCATTTGACATATGCATGAATTGCAGTTCCATTGAAGCACAATAAATAAACTTTATCTGATTTTGATTATGTATACACCTAAAAATGGTCACATCGCATTGTCTGGTAATTAATTAAATATTTTTAATATTTAATTAAATCTTTGAATTCCATCTACGTATAAATAAATTTAAATAATTTATTTATATTTGTTCATTCTTTCATTTTAATCATCTTTTCTTATTCATTTCTTAATTAATTAAATAAACATTACGATTTATTTATATTAATTATCAATAATCTTGGCTTGAATATTTTATTCAAATAAAGATTAAATATTCTTCTTTTCTAATTAAATCTTCTAAATATCATTCACAATTAAATATTTCAAATATTTAATTAATTCCTCTAATTCGATTCTAATATCCATTCATAATTAAATATTTCAAAATATTTAATTAAATTCTTCAAATATCTATTCATAATTAAATATCTTGAAAAATATTTAATTAATTCTTCTAAAGTCACATCACAATTAAATATTACAAAATATTTAATTAAATCTTCCATAGTGCAAAAATCAAAAATCAAATTCAATAAATGAAATTAAATAAATTTATTTATTTAATTAATTTGCGATTATCTTCAACACCTGTGAAACAAACTGCCAAAACAGAAAAATTAATTTTCTCTATTTCTGTGCAGGCTTGTTCCCGTGGGTTGAAGACAGGAATCCATCCTTCTCTCCAACCTCCCAACCTCTTCCATTTTCTTCTCAACCTCTCCATCTCTCACCATTCAAACTTACCAGACAACCTCACAGCCGTTGATCTTTGCCAGTCAGGATTGTGCCTGAGAAAAACTATAAATAAGACTGTCAGGTACTTCAAATGATATAGAAGTTTTAAGCAGGAAAATTATAGTCAATTTGCAATAGTATAAGCCTTTTTAGCATTCACAGCATTCATAGCATTCACAGTATTTTCATAGCATAGCAATAGTAGCATAGCATATCATGGCATCCATAATCCGTTACCCCTGTGCATAATCCACAGCCCTTGTCCATATCCGTCAACATTTTCACTCTTACCAACATATAGGATAGAGATTTTCATTTGCATACTCATTCTGCAGACAGCCATTTGGAGAAGCTGAGCTTACACAATCTGAGAGCAGCAGTTTCGAACAAATCTCTGGAGATAGAGAAAGACAGAATGCTTCTGAAGAAATTCTCTTTTATATTCAATTTTATTTCAAATTTCTTTAGTTTAAAGTTCTGTTAATTGTGTTTTTGTTTTCAATTAGATTAACAAATTAACATTACACACAGATTCAACACTCTACCTCACTCTTCATTCACACAATTTTGATCTTCAACTTAACATTCACAGCTTAAATTTGCACTACTTTGATCAAATTCTCATCACACACAATGCATGTCACATTCATTGCATCAAAACACCAAAAATAATCCAACTTATATATCCACATCAAGTATAACATAAATTAAGTTGGCCTAATTAGATGTAATACCCAAAATGTAACTTATCAGCTTAAAAAATTTCTTCTACACAATGCGCCATAATTAAAAACTCAAAATATCTTAAGATAGGTCGGCATGGACCTATAATAGATCCCACATAAGATAACACTTATTCATCCTTTGCATAACATCAAAAATGTTAGGTCAGCATGGCATAAGACCTAAGACCAAAAACCTTTAATTCTATATCCACATCTAGACATGTGGACCTCAAAACTCAATGCCATTTGGAATCCATGCTCTACTAACATCTGGAAACTTATCTCCAAAACCACAAGGCAAAAAATGTATCTGCAAAGAAGTGTGGATTCTCCCTCACAAACACACTGTACAGAAAATAATTGTAATAAACCAAGACAAACTTCGTTATTCATCTTTTGATCCACTTGTTCAAACATGATGAAATATTATAATTAGATACATCTAACATTCTCCAAAATAATTTTAGAAGCACAAAGTCATAGCTTCATTTATAGAGTGGTGTAGACCCAAAAATTGATGCACTGCTACACTGAACTGGCAAATTTGACACTTAGTCAGATCAAAACATCTTGCACAATTGTATTCCTTAACAACTATAGAACCTATTAGAACTTATCAGAATGATCCACAACAATGTTTACATCAATGAAAACATCGCATCAAGTTGTTATGCACCTTCCATGCTCATGTTTCCAAACAACATCATTAATGACAAACTTCAACAATCTCCCCAAACTTCCAACAAAGGCTACATGCCTTTAAGCAATAAGGATCAATACTAGAGAAACTAATGCAATTGGCTATCTTTGAGAGCAACAAAAAAACTCCACATCCTATAAACCAAGATGCAACCCTATGAATGCCTAAAACCCCTACTGTGGTGACCCTTGGCACTGAGTTATGGAATAAGGTAAGAAAGTTTTCCAAAAAGAAAACAGATTGGTAGAAAGAAAAATATGAGTTGAAGTCAACACATACTAGGGAAATTGATAGAAAAAATGCAAAAAATAAGAGTGAAAATAGGGGAGTTGGTAAAAAAGATCTAGTGCAACTTCTAAGATGCAAACCTCCTACTAGGGTTTATACCCTATATCTACAAGAATTTTTTATTTTTTAGTTTAGTTAATTGATTAATGATCTTCCAGTCTCTTTATCTTTACCCACCCTATTTTTAGAAACATACTAGCGATCCACCCTAGATATGTAGGATAAGTTATGTGAATTCTACCTACATAACCTAGTTATCCCTAATGACTCTGCTTGGAACCCACTCATGTTTGTGGGAGATGTTTAGATTATATGGAATGAGCACCAAAGAGGACAACTACAAAGGAGCTATCAAGAAAGGGAGAATCCATTTCCCCTTCTATGTAGGGTAGAAGCTAAAGACCCTCATGAGGTGGTGGAAGAATGGATTAGATTGATAAACCAAATGAGGGAAAGGGAAAAGATTATGGAATGTAGAGAACATGATTACAAAATATTTCAAGATCTTGCAGCAAGGATATGAAAAGAGGCACTTTATTTCTCTCAAGATAGATGGATAAAATTGACACTATAGCTACAAAGGAAAGAACTCAACTCAATATTTAACTACCTAGTAACATTAAAAAGATCCCATAAATACATCTCAACCTTCCTTGAAAATGACATCACCTAGCTTCCCTTGACATTCTATCCTCCTCTTCTCTTGTTTCTAATCCCACATTGGAAAAGAAAAAGACAAGAGATAGATGCATTAGAGGAAACCAGATGGGAGAAGATATCAGAAAAAAGTGGATTCTACCTGAAGCAAGGTGAAGGGATTACCAACATGGTGAACTATATGGAAGTTGCATTATAATACAACCTAGGGCCCTAAGTTGATTGAGGACAAGAAAGAAGTTAAGTTGGGGGATAATGAGCCTTAAGAATGTCCAATTTCCTTGTTGTAGTTGCATGTTTTTATCTTATTTCTACTAAACTCCAAAAGAAATTACCAAACTTTTCTATATAATTTAAGCATTTCAAAGCATTTGAAAGTAATATGTATGTTATATTAATGAATGTATGTGTGAACTTTGAATGTTTGTGATTTTAGTAGAATTTCATTTTAATCATAGTTTCTAACAATGAAAATTCCTTTAATAAATTAGAACTAACCCCTATAATGAAGGATATTCCAACCCACAACAAAAGGATGATAGTTTAATGCAGCTAGAGGAGTTAATTTGCTTCAACACAAGCACATTTCCAGGATGAGATGAGGGTGATGATTTGAGGATGGGATCATGGATGGCCAAGTGTCCCTCCATATTTTTAATAAAGTATGGAGGAGAAAGGGGTATGTTTTGGATTAAGGAATAACCATTATAATAAGGGTTTCTCTATTAGGGCATGTTTCCAATTTATAACGGTTATCTTAAATAGTCTTGAGTCCTTCTTGAGTCCTTATTTGACTTCTACACTCCTATTCTTACTAATTATTTTTTTTAAAGGACCTAGTCCTCTTCTTATTTTCATGGGAGAGTTGATATCTACTTTTATTTTGTTTATATTTTATGATTAAATGGACTCTCGCAAACCCTATATAGCAGGGTACCCTATCGAGAAGGCCAACAACTAGGTCTTTGTATGTATTATATTGAATTGAAAATTTTGTTACATTCTTCTCATAACTCTATGTATGATTGGAATATAATAGAGAATATATTTCAGCATGTTTCCTTGAGTTAAGTAATTGAAGAAGATCTTGTGGATGCAACAACTCAAACAAGGGCCACTTGAGATACTACAAAGCCACATTAGTTTAGATAATTCAGTAGATTATGCATTGTGATTTTTAGTTTCTAGTTTCCAGCTTACATTATATTGAATATTATATTTTGTTCAAACTTTTGAATAATTAGTTGAATTAGGACATGCCACAACATAATAGTTATTAGTTATATTCAGAAGCAATAAGTACCCATAACACTTAACAATTATTGGTATTTTCTTACCCTATCCTTTAGGTAGAAGTTATTTTCAATTAAAATATTTTCATGAGTTTATCCTTGTTCAATCACCTATACTCAGTTGATATAAGATGTCTAGGATTCTTGAATGCATATATGGTGCCAACATCATCTAAAGTCTATGACTCCTTGGTTGATAATTTGATGAAGCCCTCTCTTGAACGATGATCTACTTAATCTAGGGATATGTAGGTCTTTTGAGCTGTATGTATGATCATCTACATCAATTAATTAGACATTAGGGGAAGCTCTACATTACCCTTGTTGGATCTAATGTTTTCAAAACCATATGGAAGCCTTCGGAGAAAGTTAAAGGTTTGATAAAAATAGTGATATGATTGATAGAAGTAAAAAAAAATATGTCTCTCTAGTTCAGTTTAGTAGATCCTGTACTATAAAGAGAGGAACCTTGCCTTATTGCAAGGATGCTTTGCTAAAGAATGTTGCAAGAAAGGTGTTAATTATTTTGAGGATATTATTTGTAGTCCTCACTTAAAATATTAAGCTTCCTTGGTGTAGAATTTGATCTGCCTCCATCCTAATGGAGAACATATTTTATCCTCAGGGAGACATGTAAGATGCTTCAGTTTTCCATAACTTACGATTCTCGTTGTGATATTTTGGACACATTCAAGTGGAGTGGTGGTTCTAAATTGAAAAACATGAGACAAAAGCTTGTTTATAAAGCCTTGGTTGATACCCAAGACATAAATATGCACCTAAACAATTGTTGAAACATTGAAATTAGAGATAAAAATGGATCAATATATTTAAATGGATGTGGAACACAGTCTTAGAACCTAAAAAAGGCATGTTTTAAATGCTTGTTTATATTAAAAATCTCCCTTACTCATTCTCTGTCACTAGCATAGAAATGTGTGGACTATGTAGAAAATAGAAAACTAGTACTCACATTTTCTTTGATTACATTTTTGTAAAGGAAATATGAAATTTGTTTTGTGCGAACCTAGAAGGTTGAGGGGATTCAGGTAAAATTAAGTGATAGGAAATTTTTTTTGGAATAGTAGAGGGATTAGATAAATCTTTTAAATTATTTTGGATTTTACTATCTATTGAAATATTATGGTTTTTGTGGAAAGCAAGAAATGATGAAAGCATTTGGGGAAAAAAAAGAGCACTTACTAAGTGTGCTAAAAGACTCATATATCACAATATTTATGCGCAAATTACAGTGACCATGGAGATATCCAAAGAGAAATTCATAAGGCTATTGAAAAAATGGGAAGGTAGAGGTTATCAAATAGTAGATAAAATATGTGAGGCATGGACCTTTCAACAAGGAATACAACATTCCATTTCAGAGGAATTATCTTGAATTTCAAAGAAAATACAACAAAAATATAAGGTAGAGACTTTGAAAAAATATCTAGGATTGTAGGGATGTCCAAGATTCTTTGTGAACTAGGGAGAAGATCTAATGGTGGAGGTAGTGAGATTAAATAGAGAAATGTTGGGTATAGATCCACCAATTGGGAAGAATGACTGGGAAAGCTACAATGAAAGTATAAAATTTTGAAAAGTATGAATTCATGAAAATTTCGTAAACTATGCAATGAATGTTCTACTCTACCTTATTTAGACCTAAAACTTGTTTATATTAAAAATTCCTTGCATGGAAAGTTAAAACATAGACAATAGACTCAGATATAAGATGAAAACTATGATGTAATGATTTTTTCCGATATTAGTAATATATTAACAATTCAAAAAAAATACCATTAAAAAGAGCATCTTCAAAATAATGTAAATAAAATGAAATAATTTTAAGTAAAGTAAAATATTATTTGTATATATAATTATTTTTTAGATAAGTATATTATGAAGAGAATATATAAATATATTATTATATATTATAATCATATAAATATATTTTATTTAATTAAGAGCTATTTTATTTTACTATAAGATAAATTTCTATATTCGATTTTAATATACAAACAATCTTTAATGTCATCCATCTTTTTTAATATAGTTTATCCATCTCTTATATTATCAATTATAATACACAACATTATAATATGATATATTATAATGTTGTGTATTATAAATTTATTTTGACTAATATATATGTATACATATAAATGATAGTACTTTTATACATATTATAAATGTAAATAATATTAGTTTGAGTGATATTATTTAGAAATATATAATGTATATAAAATACGGTTTTGTGAGTATAATAGAAATTATCTTACATATCTATATTCATATATTTTTGAAATCTCTTAAGATAGAAGTTAATATCATATGTGAGAGAAAAAAATGGTTTAATGATATAAATAAATCATATAAATATTTCTACAAAGTCTTATATAAAATAAGAATTCATATAGAACCTTAGTATTAATAAATATATTTATAAAGAAAAAAATATATCATATGTAAATCTACATATTTTAATTTATTTTTCTATTAAAATAATGTTGTTTACATGTAATTGGAGATGTTACTTGTATACTTATCTTAGATCTAAATCTATGTTAAATACATAGAGATATTATTCTTGATGTGCTTATTTTTTAATCAACTTATCATATACAAGTAGAACATATTCTTTGGAAGGATATATCTCAACATATTTTACATAGATTTATCTAAGATATGTATGCTAGTGGAAAATATATTGGTTTATGTTTGACATATTTGAAATAATCACTATAATGTCTATTTGGCTTTGCATCCAATCTCTTTTCTACTTGATTTATTTTCTGAAATAGTGTGTAACCTAGGGTGAAGGAAAAATTAGTGACTAATGAGATTTGGGGATTGGTATGGTGTGTGTGGGCATATGTATGAGTGGTACAAGAAGGGTATATGAAGTGATATTTTAGGATAATGACATGGAAGAAGAGAGAGATCCAGGGACATTTGGAGTAAGGGTTACAATGTTGGATGTGGAAGTGACTTCGTTAAGTGGGGTAATGATCTAGGCCTAGTAGTGGTAAATAAAAGGCATTGATGTGATGTATTCAAGCAATGGGTATCTTAGGAGGGGTAAAACTAGGAGTTAAACCATGGTGGGGAGGGCAAGTGGAAAATGAATAACTATTAAATGGTAGAACACTAGTAGTAGTGACACTATGGGATTGAGTACCACATTTGGAATTAATATTAGTAGAGGATGGGTTAGAGGTAAAATTAGTGTTAGTTATAGTTGCATTAGTAGTTAGCTTAAAATGTATATTTTTCCATATATATTAGGGTGAATGGATGATAGTTTTATTTGTAGTTTAATTTTTACCATGTAATATTTATTGTGTAGCAAGGAGTCCAAGGGCATGATTGTGTATATCAAAAATCTTAGCTTACAATAGTATGGATATTTTAGGGTGAATGGATGATAGATTTATTTGGTACAATAGTATGGATATTTTAAACACACTCAAAGAAAACTTACACTAACTCCAAAATTGAAGCAAAAGATGTATGTTGTTTGCCATGGTGTAGAAAGAACATTTGAATTTGGAGACTTAGTTTTCATAAGGTTATAGCCTTATAAGAATTATTCCTTCAAGAGAAGTAGTGGAGAGAAGTTCAAACCCTTACAATATTCCACAAAGAATATGGGAGGTAGCTTATGAGTTGGAGTTACCAATGAATAGTAGAATTTACAATTCCTTTCACATATATCACCTTAAGAAACTATTAGGTCAACATATTGCATCATACCTAGAGTTACCTCCACTTGATGATGTGGGTAAATTGATATTGGAACTTGAAGAAATCATTGACATGAGAGAAAGGAAGTTGAGAAGTAAGGTTATTCTGGAATATTTGGTTAAGTGGAAGAATCTATCTATGGAGGATGCCACATAGGAAGAAGTAAATATCTTTGAGAATCCCTATTTAAAGTTGCTTGAGGACAAGAAATTTTGGGAAGCGTGGATTTTAATGCCCCCTTCTTAAAAGTTAAATTAGATTCCCATTATAACATTCCCATGGCTCTTGGTAGTGCTCGATTATAACTAAATAAGGATTAATAATAACTAATACTAATGAATAATGGGTAGTGGAAGATGTTGGATGTTAATAAACCCTAATAAAATTATAATGACAACACATAGCACTAGCTATTGGAAATGAACTATTTTGATCTCCAAGTAATTAAGGAAACCCCTCAACACATGAAACAATGTGACTTCCAATAAAATTAATATTAAATAATAATATATAATTAAGTTTGTTTCCAATCAAAGGGACATTTGAATAGGTGCATCTATTGGGGAAAGTTTTATTTAAAGGAGGCCAATCAAGGAGAAAGGAAAGCACATTTTATATATAATTTTCATCCCTTGTGGATTGTAAATGTGGTTCAACAAACATAGAAAAAACCCCTCAAAGACCAGATATTTAAGGATGAAAACCTTCAATTTTTCTTACCAAATTAGTGGACGAAAACCCCTAACTTTAAACAAAAATTTAGGAAATATTTCCAATTAATTAAATACAAGTGAAGAATTTGTAGATTAGAGGAAAAATTACAATAGTTCATATAAGTTTAATATTTTAAAATTTGTATTAAGCTTTAAATTCAAAGTTAATAATTATCAAAATTACTAGTTTGAAGTTAAATTAATATTTATAATTAGTTATGCAAGTATTATTGTGAGTATAGAATTCTATTTAGGTAAAATTAAGGAATTTTTTGAACAAGACATTACATATAGCCAATTGGAATGTATTAGATCGAAATGGATTGGACCAACTTAAGATCCATCAGTTATTTCAATTTATTTAGGATGATGATCAGTTACATTAGTTGTGGGGGTTGAGTAGGGGAAAGTCCATTATTAGTGAGATTTTAATCTTGTCTAGTCAAGTTGATGAGTGGTAGTACATGTGAATCCTTGGTGAATTTCTCATTTTTGGTTTGTTTTGATGACTATAA